>JAODAC010005667.1:0-31275 GCA_027575185.1 Mimaenictus wilsoni
CGATTTACATAATCTACAGCTTGTAAGGTCGCCTTTGCCAATATTGGTTAGGTGGTACAAGACCTCGACATGACCTGTCAGTAGGCTAACAAGTAGCCTAATATCGCTTTTTTCAGTTTTATAATTTCTTGGGCTCTATTATGTGATACATCTAGCAGCCTCTTCGTCTCTTCAGGCGATCGCGTGACTGGCACGATACCAATTCTTGATCCTTCATTCCTTCACTGTGGGCCTTGATAATCTCCAGGTTGGTTCAGGGCTATGGAAGGTGGTTTCTGCTGCTTTCTTGGCTATCATGTCCGCCTTTGTATTGCTTGCAATACCTTGGTGCGCAAGAACCACTCACTGTATTGTAAGTTTACTATCTCGCCCCAACTTCTTGAGCACATTTTTGCTCTTCTGTCAATCTGTCATGATATAGATGCATTTGCCCTTGCAGAGCTTTTTAAGGCACTGTTGGGCACATACCTCTATAGCCATGATTTCTGCCTGAGTTATGGAGGGAGCCTTAACCAACGAAAATGGATTCGTTCCAAATTGACCTGTGAATTCCAATGCCAAGGTTCACCCCCTTTACCGATGCGTCCGAGTACCAGATCACATTATTCTTGTTCTCGGTTATTCTATCGACTTCGGCGATGGCGGCCGCAGTTGAAGTCGTATATCGGGGTTATATTGTCGATCGGGAAACCGATGTACAAGAAGCCAGCCTTGCTTAGCATCTCGGAGTACCCTTTACTGGATCTTGATAGTCCAATTCTCAGGGCGCTCCTAATGGCTGCGCCTTCACAGGCGATTGGCAGGGCCGGAATGGCTAGTAGCGGTGTCAATGCAACAGTAGGGGTCGTGTATCTCGCCCCCCTTATACCAAGGCAGACAAACCTTTGGAGCCTTTGCAGATTCCGTGCCGTTTTCTTTTCCTTTATTTTCTACCACCATATTACGCTGGCGTATGTAATAATTGGAGATATCGTCATGACATACAGCCCAATTGTTTCCAAACGTTTTACGGCACGCCCAGAATGCCATTTTAGCCTTCTGGAGTGTCTTTTCAATGTGGTTAGACCAGTTTTGCTTGGCATCCAGGGTAACGCCTAGATACTTGACTTTCCTGGAGTACTCTATTGTCTCACCTTTCAGACTAGGCGGACGTAGGTCCATTTTCCTTTTCCTTGTGAAAGAGACGTTAACAGATTTTGCCAGGTTGATGTTGAACTCTTCTCGTTGGCACCTCTTGTCGAGCCTTGTAAAAGCCCCTTGACTGAGGGAAGATAACTTGGTATCATATTTCCCTTTTTAACGATAGCTATATCATCTGCCTAGCTAATCGTCTTGTACCCCACCTTCGACAGGGTATCTAGCAGGTCGTCAACCACCAAACACCATAGAAGAGGTGAGAGAACACCCCCTTGTGGGCACCCCCTACCGGTGATGGCGCTAGCTCGTATTCCCTGCAGGTCGACAGTGATTTGCCTACCTTTGAGCATAGACTCGATCCAGTTGCTGGTATGCTCGTCTATGCTGTCTTTCCATGTGCAGGCCCTTTTCACTGCGATGTGCGTTATGTTGTCAAACGGTCCTTTGATATCAGCGAAAAAACATACTGCTGTTTCTTTCGTCTCGACCGACCTTTCTATGTCGAACACGAGGCTGATAAGCAAATTGTAGAGAGTTGAGTGGATTTTCTGTCAGGTATATCTGCCTGATGTGATTGTCCACCAGTTTCTCCATAGTCATTTTGGTTTAAATTTATTAAGCAAAATTAAACATTCCTTTGCGGCAAAAAATATCTATTTCAAAATTGTAAGTTTGAAAGTAACTTAAGTCATACTGTAGTTAAGTTATTTTTGACTTCTTGTTGCTGAAAACATTCTATTTGAGTGTACTCCGTTTTGTCGAAAATAACCGAACTACCAAAGTAGACTTCAATCAAAATTGTTCCTCAAAAGTGAGTTTTATAGTAAACTTAATTAAGTCAACTTAACTTGAATATAGTAGCGTGTTTCACATAACAAAAGGTCAAATAATGTAACTTAAGCACTTGTTAAAAGATATCTATTAGCGTTGCATTGCTTATTTTCTCTCTAACAATGTGCCGCAATTAAAAATGCATAAATACGCATGCGCGACCTGATAATTATGTTATTATTTCGTGCCGGAAGCATGTGATTGAGCGCGCAGGCGCAAAACGTACTCATTCTATGTCTGTCTCTCCACCAAGGGTTTAGAAAAAAAATCACAAATTCCCTACTTACATAAACCACATAAACCCATCTCAATCCGTAATCAACTTTCCAAAACAGACTTAAGTTCAACATGACTTAAGTACTAACTGACTTAAGCATATCTATACTATTTTAACATTGTTTAATTTGTAAAATGTATGTATTTCTTATATCATCGATTTTAACGCAGTTAACGCAGTAAAAACGCGTCTAAAAGCATCTATGAATACATTTATGTAGCAACTTCGAGTCGTTGTTGGTTAATACGGAAGTACTAACTGACGTAAGCATATCTATATTCTTTTTCATTGCTTAACCTCCAAAATGTATGAATTTACGATAATATCATCGATTTTAACGCAGCTAACGCAGTAAAAACATCTATGAATAGATATGTAGCAACTCTCAGTTGTTGTTGGTTAATTGCGCCGCAATTACGGATGCTAGTTTTTTTTTCCAGCGACATGCGATTACCGGCTATTATGAATCTCAGTTCGCTGATAATGTTGATGCGTTTCACTGTCGCTGGTGGCTAGGCATTGGCGTTTTACGCTCGACGGCCGGGCCTAATTATTGCTGTGACGCTAGGGTGAATTAAAAACCGAAACCACCGCGCACTGCTGCTGGTGCGGCGCATGCGTCAACGACTTGGCAGCGCAATGCGTACAGCTAAATGTTTTTCCAGAGAATCTATCCAGAGCAAACGTCTATATGCAAATCATTCGCCGGCGAGGGAAATTTGCATGTGCCGAGTGCGTAATAACCACCGTCCTATTGTTTATCCTTGCCCGCACGTTGTAATTTCGATTTTCTTAAACTTACTTACTTACGGACCTTACTTAAGTATGGTTTAACATTTTACCCTTTTTTTCGTTATTATAGCGTTGGAAATTTTATAAATATTATCGTTTCTTAACTTTCAGTTGGCGTTGTTCCACGTGACTTAAGTAGACCTAGGCTTAAGTCTCTTTTAAAATTTGTTTCGATTTTTTTTAGAATTTCGTATTTTAAATTTGGTTGTCGACACAACGGGGTGCACTCCGTTACTAATTAAATGAACAGAACATTGGAAAATTGTTATTAAACACCTCATATTTTGACTGGAGTCAATTTTTTTACCTTTTATATCGCTCAAACTTTAGTTTTTCGTCTTGCATAAATGTTTAACGGGCAATTATAAGTCTTTTATACGAATCCAATTGTGAACCGTAAGCGTTGCGCATAATTATTCTATTAAAACTCGTCGTTTTTTTTTGGCACAAATTAGCTTGGCATATCCGCGAATCATCATAGCGCAAAGCAACATTACATTCATTACACTATGGCGCAGGAACAGCGGCGCTGGCTGGCGTGATGGTTAGATAATATTCATATTAAAATGCGACGATGAATAACGCCACTTGAGCATTCACAAAAGCTTCCTGTTGCTCGTGTGTTAAGCAAACCGACTTAAGTTTGTGTAAAAGAAACGAAACCGTCATCTAATGGCTATAATTACGTGTATACAATATTACTATTGTTAATTCAATGCGCGTTTGAGGTTACCTTTCTCTGTGTTATGATTTACATATATTAAAATGTTATTAATTAATTAATTCATTAATTCTTTAGTAATATTACATCATTTTATGAGGTGTTTCCTCATTTTGTCTAGTCTAGTTGGTTTATTTTGAATGTTTAGTATTTTGAGTTTATTTAAATACAATTTAGGTTAATTAAATTTAGTAGATCATTGTATAATATTAATATACTTACTAGCATTTTAGATTAAGTTAACTTAAGTTTAACTTAAGTGTCTTAATTGTTGCCTGGATTTAGTATTGTAATAGGTGAAATAGGAGTGTGACCTGTTTTCCCGAAACTGACTTTTTTAATTGACGATTGGAGCAGCAGGCGGAGGTGAATGGCTGGCGCCTGTCGTCGGGGCAGGTAGTGGATGAAGTCGGAATCGCAGATAACGAAGGCAGGAGGCGAGGCGAAATCTTTGGTGGCGGCTGCTGGCGTCAGAGTAGTCGGTGGAGACGGCCGATGAGGACTCTCGGTGACGGCGGACTCTCTGGTGGCGGCAGCTGGTGTCGGGCTCGCTGTTGGTGCACTTCGGTGTCGAACTGACTCAGAAGATGGTGACGAAATGTTGACGAATATAAATGCAGGTGAAAATGCTGATGCGACCATTTCTTTAGTTCGTCACAGCGAAACACGTGCATCGCGATTTCACTGCGCCGTGTCGATTTTGACGTGTCAGCATTCTTGATGTTTTGTCTCGAACCTCGGCGGATGGTGATTAAGTGTTGATGCGGATGGTGATTAAGGTTTGTTGATGTTTATTCTTGTTTGTGCGGCAATAGATTGACCGCTAGAGCACTAAGTAGTAAAAATTGCTCAAGTTAGTTAATATGACTAAAGTGAGGTATTTACTTATTGTTAATTCATCTAAAATAGATTGAGCTTGTTTATTAATTATGTGCTCATCAATTACATCATGCATTTCAGTTTATATGAACTTATATGTTTATTGCAATTGTATAAACATATAAGTAGCTAAAGTAGAAACATTTTTTGCATTTATTATTGTGATATTTATGTAATTTTGCTTTATTTCTTTTATGTGATATTTGTATGTATTGTAACGCGATGCACTCGCGCGAAAACAGGCAATAATTAAAATTGTAAATGAAAAAAATGTATTATGAAATATTAGACGATTGCGGCAATTAGGCGGCGGCGCAACAAGCTAATATTACGTAGAGATGCGTCGTCGTAATGCGCGTGTGCGTGTGTATTGTAGCCGAAAAGTGACTTTTGACGGGCGGCAGCCTGCCTGACTGACTGACTGACGGTGCATTACGTCAGTCGGCTAAAGTTTGAGTGGTTTGTGGAGCAAAACCGGAGGCAAATTACGCCTTTTGTGTGTGATGTATGAGTAGACATCATAAAAATCACGTCGAAGAGATGGCGTTGACGACGACGACGCAAGTATGTGCTCGAAAGCGTGAAACGCACGCGTAGCAAATGCATTAACAATAAGATCACTCTAATTGCATCAAACGTGTACTTAAATGGTGAAAGTTTTCTACTTTTATACCTTTTTATGATGCTTATTCATCGATTTGATTCGTTATATGCTCTTAAATGTCATGAATATTTTGATTTAAGTTGGATTTGACTTAAATATTACGACTTTGACTTAATTGGAGTAAACTAAGAGACAAATCACTGAAAATAATAAAGTGAATTAAGGAACTTATGTTTAGTTAAGTGTACGTATGGAAAACCTCTCCCAAGGAAATTTGAGTGAACCTTGTTTTGTCGACAATTGCCCTACTATCAATGTATGGTTATTGAAAAGACATTACTATACCAATTTAAACTGATTTAATTGAAGTAAAGCCTTTCATGAAAATACTCACATTTAAGATTCCTGCACAAGAGCTGGAAATCGTTTATTGACGTATAAAAGTGTGTTTCAAATGCAAAATGCTTGTTGTGCATTGTATGCGTGCCGTATGTATATACGAAGCTGACTTAACTCGCTCGTCGGCAAAAAAAAGATTGCGTTATTAAATTAATATGTGATAAAACATGCGATAATTAGTCGGAAAGCGTAGCGATAATATGTAATAGCGCTCAGCGGCTCAGTTGAGCATGTTGAAAGCGTGGGGAAATGCAATTTGCTTTTGATGCATATTATTTTTCTCTTGCATATTTATAGAAAATTGTGGAAGTGTTAAAGTATTAATTATTTAACGCTATTTTACTTTACCTTCAATTGTATGTGTTGTTTACTTACGTGATAGGTGCTCGATTACTTCAATTACTGAAAAGAAAAACAACTATTTTTTTAATGTAAGGTGACTTAAATTATAATAAAAATGACTTAAGTCAAAAAATTAATTTATAGGAAATAAATAAGGTGTAAATAAATAATATTCATTGAAGATTAAGTAATTTTGTTTATATAAAATGACTTAAGTCACAATGAATATGACTTAAGTCACTTCTTGGAAAAGATGATTTTGTTATGTAATTAGGGTTTTGTAATTGCGTGCTTACTGATATATTTTGATATGATTTAATATTGATATTCATATGATTTTGATAAATACTATTATACTTCATTCGATAAAGTTACTTAAGAAATTTGCGCCAGTACCAAATTTACTTAAGTCACTTTTCAAAAAATCATTATTTTTTTTAGAATCGAATAAATAATAGTTAATTTAGAATTAAACATTTTATATGGGTATTTTACAAAGTGACTTAAGTTGGATTTGAGTTAAGTTAGTTAAACCATTTTAAGGTACGGTTGCTTCGTACGAATTGGAATGATCAACATTTTTTGACTTTAGTCCAAACGGAAATTACTTAAGTCACATTTACAAAATGTAGTTTCATTTCTATTTTTTTTTTTTTCAACAGATACTTATTGAATGCGAAATTCGAGTGTGGATATACATAGTTTTTGGAAAGGTTCGTAGGTGGAAGGGTGTTTGCGATGTGTCGCGATACATAAACTCTCCCTAAACACACTGTGAATTTACAGGCTCAGCCTGAAATCGTGCGTGAGTGAGAGTGTCTTATCACTGATTTGTGATCGGATCGACGCGATGCGATAATATACGCTTGGACTAGCCGGTTCGTTCCACGGCGTTTCACAAACACAAAACGATTACGGGTCCAACTACTTTGCAAACGCACACCCGACACACACACACACACACACACACACACACACACACACACCTTCATACAATCACATGCAAACACAAACGCTCGCTATTTTTCAACTGCAACCGCACACATTTCATAATTACTCTCACAATGAACATATGTATGTGTATTGTATGCAAGTGTGCAGTATGAAACAGGAACTACAATCAAGAATGCGACCCGCAATGCGAACCCTACAAACTTATATAACGCCTGAATCATTGGAATTGGGCAGCGAACTTTTCGTTAAGGGATGTTTACATTCTCGAACGCAATACTACCGTCATATAGCCATGCTGTCTGACTGCAGCAAAGCTAGCCGCCTTTGACAAACACTAGATTTAAGTCAACATCATGTCAAGTTACGTTTCCGTTAACTAAAATTGTACACACTTGGGTTTAACTAGGGAAAACAAGCCTAAATCGATAAATATGCAGCTCGTTTAATTTAATCCTTTGATAATAACATGGCACTTTGCGACAGTTTACAAATGGCATCGCTTACGAAATGGCGTGCAAAACGTACATAAAAAAGCGTTTAATTAAATTTCATAATAATGCGCGCTGGTGATTTCCCAGCAGCAACAGCAGCCATACGCCACACACACTCCGATACCCACGCACACACACACACACACACACACACACACACACACACACAGGCGGAAATCAATTATTATAAAAAATCTTGATTGCGAATTTCGTTCGTAGACGCATTAAGTTTTACGCGACCGACGCGACGCGGTTAGGGAGAGAGGGAGACAGGTAGTTTGTGTTGAGAGCCGAAACATAACGTCGTAAAACTTAACAGCGCGTTAAAAACGCTCAAATTTAGAGCTACTTAACCACCACCGCCACCATCATCATCGACCTGAAACTTAAGCACATTGCGTTCGTTAATGCCGCAACCACAACATATTTGTATATTGTTATGCTAATTATATTGTTGCCACTGCCCGCCTGCCGTATTTTACATCGTAATTGCTTATTACTAATTATTTCACATTAGCTTTAATGGTGTTTGTTTTTTGATGAGGAATATACTTGACTTAAGTATCATATTTTTTATATCTAGACTTAAGTATCTTAAGTACTTATATATGACTTAATTTTAGTTTTTTAACCAGGGACTTTACTGAAGTAACATGAGACTTAAATTAGTTAAAGAAATCAGAAAATGAGGGAAAAGGGACAAATTGAGTAACATAAAAGTAGTAAATACTAAACTACAATAATAAAATCGTAGTTTAAGCCCTTTATGAGAGTGTAGTAGTATCAGCATCAGGTGAAGTGGAATTAAATGTTTTTCCTACCAGTACACGACGTATTAGACAGCAATTAGAGGGTGGGTGTGCGTACGGTCGGGTTGGTTTGAGGGCAATTTTGGCTTGGCTTGGGGTGGGTTTAAGTATGTGTATGTATGTGTGGAAGTTGGCCGTAGTTTGTGCACGCTAATCTGATTGTTATGCCCTCGTTCGTCGCTGCAAATGCACAGCACACGCACATACACTTAATGCCCGGCGTCGTTCACTTGAGGCAAGCGAGCCGAGGAGGAAAGGAAACAGATGGTGTCACTGTAACAATTAAGCCGAAATTAAGCCCTCTTTTACTCGCCCACCGCCACCACCACTCGAGTAGTCAGGCATGAGTGCGTCGCACACTCAACACTCACTCAATTCACATCAGCAAAACCTCCTGCAAACTTTATTCGCTTTTATTTACCCTTGCGATTTTCCTTTCTTTAGTTTTTTTTCTTTTCTTTACAAATACAACATGTGTTTTTATGGTTTTTGAAGAATATTTAAGATTTTGCCTCTCTTTAAGTCAGTCTTTTTGTAAAATAGATTCGGAAACTTATTTGGTGATTTAGTTTGTGAAACTTGGAAAGAAATTTAAGCTGTTTACTGATATGGGTTGGAAATTGTTGCTATCTACCATCAAAGTGGAGGTTTAATAATTAATGGAAAGTTTGTCAAAATATGTGAAAATTTTGATTTTTCTTTTTTGAAGATTTTATGAATTAATTGATGAAATTCTTTTCAAGACCTTTTCATTGCACACTTATGAGTTAATTTGGCAATTACTATCATTTCTAGATAAAATTTTGTTGGCATTCGATTTGGGAGCTATCTTGGACATTATTGGCTTTTATAACATTTTGAAACATCCCAAAAAATTTGAAAAATTTAGACTATATTGTGGTTTTTGCAAAATAGGTGCGGAAGCAGAAAATTTACAGAATTAGTAAAGTTTGAGAAAAATTTAAGCTATTTACTGATAAGTTATGGCCATTGTTGCTAACTATTATGAAAGAGGGAATCTTTATCTATACTAACTAATGAAGAGTTTGTCAAAATATGTGAAAATCGAGATTTTATTGAAGATTTTATAAATTATGTAAAGAAATTCTCATTTGACAATTGTGCGTTATATTGCTAATTATTATCATTTCTAGTTAGAAAATGGTTGATATTCCTTTTAAGAGTTATCACGGACATTAGTGACTTTCATAATAGTTTGATATATTCCAAAACTATTGACAAATATAGACATTATTATGGTTGTTGCAAAATAGGCCCGGAAGCTTGTATTTAGGAAATTAGTAAAGTTTGAGAAGAAATTTTAGCTGTTTACTGATAAGTCATGGCCTTTGTTGCTAACTATTTTGAAAGAGAAAGTATTTATCTATAATAACTAATGATGAGTTTGACAAAATATGTGAAAATCGAGATTTTATAGAAAATTATATATTATTTGAACAAATTCACTCACCGAGAATTTCATATTGGACAATTGTGCATTATATTGCTAGTTATTATCATTTCTAGTTAGATTATTGTTGATATTGCTTCTTTTAAGAGTCATCAAGGACATTAATGGCCTTCGTAATAGTTTGAAACGTCCAGCCAAGTGGCGCAGTGGAATGGTGGTTGATGATTACTGCCCACGAGGTCTCGATTCTCGGTGGGGATGCATAGTAAAGTGAATTCTTCTTCTTCTTATCAATAGTATTAGCCTCTAATATGACTAATTACATTGAACAAGAATTGAATAGAGCTAATAACCATAGCAGTCGATGCTCGGTAAAATCAAACAAGAAAAAAAAGTTTGAAACATTCTGTAAATGTTGAGAAATTATAAGTATGCTAACAAATTGTTTTTTTAAACAAACCTACATAAGTTAACTGTATAAAGTAAGACAAATTCAACACGTAAATAAAATAGAATCAAAAGGCTTGTCTTGACTAATTTCTCCTCAAATATACAATAGAAAGTAATTAATTTTTTTAGCATTATTTAAGAACAATTCGGAGAATTACATCAAATTAAAAAGTATAATAATGACGGTGCTAAAAAAATATGTGTTTGGAATACACTCAGTATTTACAACGAAAAAAAAAACCATGGAAAAAAGGTGTCACACACATCTCGATGTGGCCTAGCGGCCCGCCCGGTTGATGGAGGGGATGGCTGGAGATTCGTAGTTGTGGTGGGGTGATATGGCTGTGCTGCTGCAGCTGCGCGCTCTCACCCCTCTAAAACGGTGCCACTCAATCTCGACCGATTATTGGCGAGTGCGCTCGGCGCGACCGTCGATTGGCCGGCGGCGTTGGATTAGTTCAGGCCGGCGCGTGGCCATCTGGTAGAGGGGGTGTGGCCCCCTCTAAAACATGGCTGCAGCGAAGTCGCGCGCCCGAGACGCGCCGAACATCGGCCGGGTGGATTAGTATCAAACCGTACGTCTCGCTCACTGCAACGTGCGTACAACCGAACGAACGTGCGCGAAGTTGCTGCTGTAGCAGCTGCAAAACTACGCGTTTATCCGGCTAGAAATTAATTAAAATCTACCCTTAAACACTTATAATTTGCAAAACACGGAAATGGGCATTAACTAAACTTGAGGAAATTGTTTAAAGCATTAACAATAATGTTTAATGTTTTTAAAGCGAAGATTTAAGCTTAAAATTGAGTTTTGGAGAGTTTTAAGCAAGTGATTAGATTTTTTATGTGACTTTAAAGACTTAAAGGTAAATCACTAAAAAGTGATTTAGCGAAGAATAAAAGTTGACTAAGGATTAATTAGATTGACTAAAAGTGAGTTAAATTAACTAGATGTGAGTTAAATTGACTAAAAGTGAGTCAAAACTGACTAAAGGTGAGTCAAAATTGACTAAAAGTGAGTTAAAACTGACTAAAAGTGACATAAATCTTTTTAAAGTGACTATAAACAATTAAAAAGTGACTTGCATGGTTCTAACCATATTTCCTACAGTTAATAATGAACGCTTCTTAAAAAAGTGCGACAATTTCCGTGAGTTTTGAGCGGTCATTTTTGGGTTTTAAAGGCCCAAAATCAAAATCAAAAAAAACGTTTCCACCCTTAATTTTTGTGAACGTAAAACTGAAGGCCGACGTGATAAAAGCCAAAGTGTTGCGGCTAGGCGAGTCCGTCAGTCCGGCCCTAACGGTGGCTGGCATGACCGTTCAGGACGAGGCACGAGGCGCCATGCCGCAAACGGCGTCGACGCGCTCGCGCTTCATGATTACGGATATATTAAGCGCCCCGGCGGAACTGCGCGGTGGTGGTGGCGTCAGCGTCGGAGGCGGCATGGGTGTTGGCGGGGGCGGTGTTGGCGTTGTGGGCGGTGGCGGTGGCGGCGGCGGGCGATCGCCGTCGCCGGGACCGCGCGATCTCAGCCTGCACGCGGCGCCGCTGCACGGACACGACAGCGACACGGACAGCTCGGGCCATCCGGACAACTCTAGCGTATGCTCCAATGGTAATTACTCTTTTTTACGCCCGTTTTATGTTACTTTCTGATAAGATATAGGCAAATGATGTAGAGGAGGTTGTAGAGGATGTAAAGGGCTTTCGAAATGTGTTGAGACTTTCGGAATACTTTGGAAAATATAGGTTTTATTGAGGTTTTTGTGGAATTTGTTGTGAAATTTGATGTTATGCAAATTTTATTTACATGAACACCTTTTGAAAGATGATAGTTTCTTATGCCGCTAACTTCTAACTTGCTACTAACTTCTGACAAGATATAGTTAAAAGTTTAATATGTGTTTATAGTGGTTTTAAAGGGCTTTCAGATTATGTCGAGACTTTCTAAACATATTACTTTCTAAACATGTAGGTTTATTCAGGCGGTATTTGTAAAATATGTGCAGACGCTTTCATTTGAAAACTTAAGAAAGTTTTGGAAAATATCTGTTTTACCCGCTTTTTATGCTATATTCTGCCAAGATATAGTAAGAAATTGTAGAGGATGTTATGAACTTTCAAAATATGTTCAGATTTTTGAAACTTCATGAAAAATACAGGTTTTATTGGGTTTTTTTGTGAAAAGTGTTCGGAAAATTATATTTGCAGATTTAGAAAAGTTTTATAAAGTAACGTTCTTTAACGCCGTTTTATGGTACATTTTGATAACTTGTTTTGATATTTTGATTACTTGTCCCATAAGAGGTTATAAGGAATTTCAAGAGCTTTCAAATACTGATTGAGATTACCGAAATAATTTGGATATTGTGGACTTAATTCAAGTTTTTGTGTTGAGAAACCTCTATTTTGAAAGTTTGCAAAATTTTAGACACTATTTATTTGCTGATATTTTGGGCAGTTGATTGTGGCTAGTCACGATGAAAAAGGAAGTCTTTATCTATAATATGTAATGGAGAATCTTTGAAAATATGTAATAATTGCGATTTGATTGAAGATTTATTGAAGTTATTTGAACAAATTCACTCGCAAAGAATTTCTTATTGGACAATTGTGCGTTATTTTGGTAATTAATAACATTTTCATATAAAATATTGTTGGCATTCCTTTTGGGGGTTGTAAAGGATATTATTGGCCTTCATAACATTATGTGCTCTTTTATGAATTGTTGGAAAAATTGAAAATTATTCTACTTTTTCTGCGAAAAACTAAAAACGTAAAAAAAAAACTCTATATAACAGAAAAATAAACAGTTTCAACGCAGATTCTCTAAGGTGATTATGACATAATTAAACATAAAATATGAAAGAAGAAACGTCGAGTCTTAGATAATTCAGATAATTATAATTATAGTTTGGTGAGTATAATGGCGGAAAGCGGAAGAGGGCACTTCTTGCGTTTTAATTTGTAACACATACTAATTGAACAATGAGAGATTTGCTTGCGTTGTGCGCGCACACGAACAATGCCTCTGTGAGCAATGAATGCCTCTGAAGATGTTTAGCTTGAGTCGGAAGACTTTAGTCTAGCAGAACCTAAAGTTGGCCATTAGACGACGGTGAGACAATGGCTAAGCGATATTTTAAGCGTTTTGGTTACGTAAATGCGCTTTAAAAAATGTGTAATACCTGCTATTATTGTTATTATTTCGATAAATGTATTGTGTAGACATTTAATGAAAGGCGAGGTTTAATTTCGGTCGTTATTTACGTTTTATTATATCATTTTTAGACGTTTTAATTGAATTCGTTAAAATTTTTGTTGTGTAATTTTACGACTATTTTGACATCAAATATTTTGTATTTAGAATGTAGTTGGGTTAATTGTTGTGGAAATTTATGAAAGGGAGGTTAATAGGAGGTTAATATTTTGAAAAATTGATTTGATATCTTGAAAATTGTAGATTTTACAGAGGTTTTAAAGAAATTGTTTTCTTGACGGAATTTTCTGGGAAATTTTGTCGAGAGAACTTTGACATCAAATATTTGAGGTTTGTAATGGAATAAGTAATTTCGATTAAATCTCTCAGAAAGAGAGGTTAATATACTTTCATAATTTGAAAATATCATTTGGATATCTAACATAACTTTGAAGAAAGTTATTTTAGAAAGATTCACGAAAGTCTTTTTAAAAAATCTGAATATTTTGATATCAAAAAATAGATACTTCGTGATATGATACCACCTCAAAATTTCCACATAGCTAAGAATAACTATCTGCCTCAACTCTATTGAAGGAAAATCTCAAAAACTGGCAAAACTCTCAAAATTACACTACTTTTAATTAAACATTTCCCAGAAAAAATCAAATAAGCCTGAACTACAACAATAAAAAGTTATCTTATCATAATTAAAACCAATTAAGGCATGAAAACCTAACGGTCGTCCGAGGTATACGTTATAAATTCACATTGTTACACAATCTCTGATAATTTATTTATTATTGCGCATTAATTATCAAGCATAAATCATTAAATGCATCTGCAGACAATAAGCGTAGATGGAGAGAGAATATCATCATAACTAGACAGAGCGGCGCTTTTTGAAGACTGACTTAAGTCATAACAGCGCGCGAGACAAAAGACAAAAGCAGGCGCTGAGAAACAGGAAGACGAAATCACTACAGCAATAGCAACAAAAACAACAGCAATACAAAAAAAAAAAACGAAGAACGGAACGGTAGTTAAAAGGTGCATGCGCATTAGCGCAATTGCACTCGCACAATGCATGCTTTAATTAATCTCCTTGCTATTATACATATTTTGCAACTATACTTAAGTCGAATCATTATATCCAGTGCATAAAATACCCAGATGCAAATATCCAAATTAGATTGATCATATATTTCAAACAAAAAAAAAACGTATAGTATTACTTAAGTAAAATTCTATGTTACTTAAGTAAAATGCCTTAAGTAAAGTAACTTAAGTAAGGTGACTTACTTATATCGATGTTTTTTGTTGTAATAATAACAAGGAGATGAAATAAATTAATCATTTGTTTTACCTTCATATTAACCTCAATTAAAACAACGCTAATTAATACATTTCTATCATAATCACCATTAGATAACTTCCTAGTTTGTTATAAACAATTTCATAGGCGTTAGAAGACGTATAGAGAGAGAGAGAGAGAGTGAGGGAGAGGAAAAAAGCGAAGAAGTGTATTACGTGTGGATGATTATTGTGTATATGATAATCGCAAGTTGTGGCGTTAAATTACAATTTTTTATATAACAAATTCATTAGCGTGTGCATCGCAGGAAAGTGAAGCGTTTTTTTTTAATCGTGCACAATAAAAGAATGTGTATTTACCCATATATACACATACACTCACACACTCACCGTTAAACCTTAAGTCGACTTACACACACACACGTATCCGTACGAAGAGAACTGCATGCAGCTTTAGCAAAAGGCGTTGGTTAATTAATATTTTTAATGGCCGCGTCGAGTAACCTGACTCGATGATCGGCATTGTTATCTCACACACAGCGCTGCGCGTTTGTACTTGCGTAATCTGCGCGATTAATTAAATAATCGTCGTCATGCAACACGACATACTATTTATTAGCTCTCTAGCACATTTTTTAAAAGTAATTTTACTTAAGCTACACATTTTCATGGCAAATCTTGAAACTATTGTAGTTAAAAAAAAACACGTATCTTAAGTCATTTCTAATTTGTCAAATATTAATTTCTCACTTAAAATTTCTTAATCGACTTAAGTAATGTTACTTAAGTCAGATGACTTAATGTTAAAATATGAGTAAATTCTGTTAAAAATTATATTAATGACTAGAGTTTAATTGAGCAAAATGTTTTTTTTTTGTTGTTGTTGATTTGTGAGATGGTTTGATATTTTTTGTTTAGCGACTTTCTTTTTTATTTCGCCATTATTTGTGTGATTTGCCATCAACTAACAATCTTTTGTGATTTGCCAGATAGCGTACAGCTGCGTTATTTCTATTATTGCTCAAGCAATTTATTTAATCGCACCGAAAGTTTGATTCTTTTATAATTCGCCAGCTGACTGATAGGTAATTGATTAAATTGTCGTAATTTATTTACCTTTTTCTCGCAACTACTTCCGGTTCTCGTGATTTCTTCACCGGATATATTTTTGATGTGATGGAATTTTTGATTTTTGTATTTCTCGTTTGTTTGAAAACACTTAAAATAGCGTTTTATTTAATATCATTTCAAGAGTATTTCAAAAACAGACTATTTTCAAATCGTTATAGCTCTTGTAATTTTTAATATCTTTTCAATCTGCAAAAAACACCTGAAAGTCAGTCTCATTCTCATTCTATGTAATGCCATTAATAGACATTTTCTATCTCGTTTTTGTAATTAAGTTATTAATCCTTAAACATTTATTAATGAAGTTTATCAATTTCGAAAAAACAGAATTTTCTAAACTCGTTGTAACTCGTGTAATTTTCAATATTTTCTCAATTTGAAAAAAGCATCTGAAAGCAGCCTTCTCATACTACTCGTTATGTTATATAAATGTTTTCTACCAATGCTAGAAAATAGGTTATTACCATTTGAACATTTTTGCAAATTTCCTTCCTAAACATATTTTATTGCAATTTTTGTAAATTTGGCGCACTTCCAAGTTTCCGATTTGATTAATTTTAATGTCATTTTGAAGAGGAAAAACGTGGCTTTCCAAGTAACAGAACCTTATTTTCCTAGATTTTATAGCTTCGCTTTTACAAGCAATTTTGTAGAGCAAAGCAAATTTCCTAACAGGATCTGTTCAATTCGATGTGTACATGTGATATTTCGCTGATATACAATTTGTCGTCTAGCAAATAAACAAGATTAGATTCGTACTGCCGTATCCATAAAACTAGATGAGAGATAAAGGGGTTAAATGAGCTTTTGTCACTTGTGTTTGCATTTATTGGGCTTCTACAAATGACAAGCACGCCATCCTGGATTGGAAGCCATAGATCAGAAGAGCAAATATATGTCCTCGATGTTCGTTCTTCAAACCAAAGCTTTTGCAATCGACGCCAATTATATACATATTAAAAAACACCAGTGTAATCTACATTACTCTACATTACGACCCGTCTTGTCAGGAAGGACTTAATGACTTAAGTCGAAATGTGTTTATTATGCGCGTTCAGCAACCCTTTTGCTGCGTTTGCGCATGAAATCTGGCAATCAGCGCCGAATCCACATATTGTGCGTCTCTAATCACAGTCCACGAAACGTTTGTTCTTTACGATGGTAAATAATGGTAAGTAAGCTAGCTAGAAATTTACGTGCTGGCATGCGTAGGGCAAATATTTTCATTTCATTGTACACGTCGTTTACATAATTTCGTCTAAGCGATGGATAATTTCGTGTAAATGTCGGCGCAAACATCAAAAACGCATCAACTTTGTTGTGAAGTATTATGAATATTTCATAAATGATGTTTTACTTACAAATTTGTTAATTTCTAGCTGACGTTGAATGTATTTTATTTTATTTTATTTTCTAGCTTACCTAGAAAATATATACCAACGGTCGAAAATAGAATAGAACAGTGGCTTTCAGATAGTTTTTGGAGATTTTAAAAATATTGAAAATTGATATAGTTAGAACTATTTTTGTAAAACTTTGGAATGTCAAATTGTGTCATAAAAGTTTTTTGCTTGTAAAATCCAAACTATTTCATTTGAAAAAATAAGTCTTAGTTATTCAAAAAGCCCTGTTCTTCCTCTTTAAAATCACATCAAAACTAATATAAACACGAAATTAGAAAGCTGTCAAATTTGCAAAAATTGTAGTAAAATGTCTGTAGAACTTTTACACTTCAATAGAAGAAAAATTTCAAAAATGTTCATTTGGGAACAGCTTATTTTTCGAGCATAGGTGAAAAGATATTTTAAAAGCAGGAAATAGAATAGGAAAGTGGCATTCTGATAGTGTTGAAAGGTTTTAAAAAATATTAAAAATTTAAAGAGTTACAATAACTTTTGTAAAACATGTTCTTTGATTCGACAGAAGTTTATTATATGTATTTCATGTTTATTATCTTATTTTATAGTTGAGATACAAAATGTTTACTCATAGTATTAGATAGAGTAAGAAAGTGGATTTCAGGTGTTTTTTGAAAATTGCATAAATATTAACAATTACCAGAGTTACAATGATTTTACTGTCAATATACTGAATACTCCAGCATTGCTACAACATTCTTTAATGAAACATAAAATCTTTCCAAAAAAATGCCAAAAACAGACAAAAACCTGCGTAACTTTATCAATTTTTAATATTTCTCAACAATCGTTTCAAATTATAGAAGTACATTTCTCCTTCTATAAAATAATGCCAAAACCACTTCGGGCAAAAAACTGAAAGTTTGTCTAAATTATCTTTAAAGATTCTAAAGTCATTTCATAAATATATGAAATATATTTATGAAATGAATGAAATATATTTATGAAATGAACGAAATGAATGCAAAAAATTTGGCTCAAAATCAGTTTATCCCTGTATGTCTTTATCTCCTTAGCCCTCTGTATAAACTGACTTCCGCTGCTAATCCCGGCCGTCTTCCGGTCGTTGAAACTAATCCCGAAAAAGCAATTTTCTTGCTGACATTTGAATGCCTTTCATAACTCACCACTCACCGCGCAACCTGGGGCGCGACTACCTGAATTTAACCCGTCGAAAAATCTCCACAAATGTAATGCTATGTACACACACTCACTCTACACACAGCCACATTCATACGATTCATACGCATGGACATGGGGGCACGGCACATCAGCGAAGTTTTGTGGTTGAACATTAGTTATGCATGCGACTAACAGGCGCCCATGTGCTTTATTTGTGTGTTTGCGTGTGTGTATGTATGAATAAAATGTGTATGTGTTCATATACGTATACACATCGTCTACGTGTAAGTAGAGAGAGCAAATCAAAATTGGCGGCAGCGATGATTTATTCACGCTGCTGCTTCGATTACGGCGCTATGTGTTTCGAAACACAATAATTTAGATCGACGCCAACCAACCTAACCAAGGGGCCTCCTTGCCTGCACTGCGAGCAAAAGAGCGGCCATTACGCTGGTAAATATTTGATCGGCTCATAATGCGGCTTGCCGCCCCCACACACTGACTCGAACACACGCACATATAGACACCCAAACACACAAATTCATAAAAAGATATACATAGGCAACCAAATATACACGTTGGAGTCTACGTACTAGAAATGCACGTGTGCACACGTGTTGACACGTGTGAGCGTGGGCAAGTGGTAGGTAGGCACATATTGGATGCATCGGCGTCGACCTTAAACGCAAAACAAACACCAATCAACCGGTGCACGTGCGGCAACACACACATTCACCGACAATGTGGCTATTACGCGCGTGATTTATTTAGATTTAAATCGTGTGCCGGCAAACACGAAAAACAATCAATGATCTGGAATTATGAGTCAATAATAAATATTGACTTTTTTCTGATTATGAGTAAAAAAGGTTTAAACTTTTTTTATCCCCACACTTTCTTTGGCGACGTTTCCTTGATTTTCCTTGAAAAAAGCGTTATAATTGACTGGTTTTTAATATTTTTTACAATGTTTTGATAAATTTTGAAAGTACTTTTCATGCACTTTTAAATGATGCAAAGCAATTTAGGCTATGTACTTTTAAAATAGCGATAATCATGGTTGAAATATGTAACAAAAACCTTGGATTTCCTATATTATTCTTTCAAGATACTTTTATAGTTGTAATGAGTTTGAATGTAATTTTGAGGTACTTAAACTTAAATCACATCAATGTGCATACTATCATTAGAAAGTTGCATTAATTGTTTATCAGAATCTGTATTAATATTTGAACAATTTGAATTAGTTTGAACAAGTTCTTTTTGCCTAAAACTCTCGTCATACTTTTGCCAATGTTTAAACTTAAATTTGAGGCATTTAGAATTAAGTCAACTAAGTTTAATCTGCATCATCCGAAAATACTAGAAAAAGGCTTTGATAATCATCCCAGAAATTTTAAAGATAATGGAAATGGAAAACATTTTTTATCTCAAACTTCGACATCTTCAAAGTTTAACACTAAATTTCGAGCATTTTTAATAGTCCCACAAAGTTGGTTTCGACGTCTTAATAAAGAGAATTTATTGTTTTCTAACCATGAAATAATCAATTTGCTAACTTAAAAATTATAGATTTTACAGCAATTATTTAAGAAAAAAATACTGTAGAATAGTTCGACTATGGTTAAAAAAAAAATGAACAAAAGTTATTTTAATCGAGTTTAAAATACATTTGAACTAGTTTTTACGCTCGGAATTATCGCTGAGTGCACATTTCACGTTGTCGAAAGTTAATCCGATAATCGGATTATCATCGAGTGATATTAAAAATCGCTCTCGGTCGTTGTGGACATTTTTGACACCTTTTTATTCGTTTTGTGTCGCGTCAACACAGACTGGTCCTCTGATGAATAACAGAATACCAACCCTTATAGCAAAGCCCTCAATGAAGATGTCTTTCATGTAGTTGATGATTATCGGTAGCGGTGTGATGTACATAAAATATTTAAGTCGCTTGACATGAGCCAGACGACATAATCTCGATCTCGCATCGCGCTGATTGTGACTAGGCTTTTAAACTCGTCATGGCATCAATTTTATTCGTTTTCTTCTTTTGTCAACTCGTAAATTTTGCTTTAAATGTATAAATTAACATACATTAACATGGTTTATAAAAATGACAAACCAAGTAGTTTTCTTAAGAAAAACCCAAATTTTAACAGAAAATCTGAGGATAAGTATATTTTGTAGAAAATTAAGGTTATTAAAGCCATTTTTAGCTCATTTTCTAAGTGATTTCGATGTTGAGTAAACGGAAAATGTTCGTAGAAGTTGGTAGAAGTGCGTGGCTTTTGGAGGCGGTTGTTGGGGGGCGGTAGACAGCCGTTGGTCAGTTAACAGTTTGTTCGCGTGTCTGGGCTGCGGCGGTAGACTGATTTGAATATCAAGCATATCAAAACATAAATAAAACAGGCGTTTTGTTACAATTTGAGAGATTGCTGATCGCATAACCAAACATAATCTACTCGAATATAACTTGAATTATGTACATTTTACTATCGTCTATTTGTACCTCAATTTTAAGCATTTTAAATTGAGTTGGGATAATTTGAATAGCGTCATCTGAAAGTACATTAAACTGAATTTCAGAATCTGTAAAGATTTAGAAAAAAATATTGAGAATTGGTTGATTTACAGCTGGTTTTATTTGTTGCTAATTTTTAAGAAAGCATGCATTACCTCTTTAGTTTTGTGGAAGTTCAAGCATAAATTTGAAGCCTTTACGAGTGAGACAAAAGAATTTGTATACAAGTGTCTGAAAGTAGGCGAAAGTGGCTTTCAGAATCTATAAAATTTTGTAAAAATATTAACAAATGATGGGTTTACTGCTGCTTTAGTTTGAGAATGATTTTAAACTAAAAAGACAACTTATGTTTAGTTCCAAAAAGTTTGAGCTTAAATTTGCAGCAATTGGAATTAAATCTGTATAAGATGGTAATAATCGTCTAAAAGTAGAGGAACATAGCTTTCAGAATCTGAGAAAAAAATTGTTAAAATATTACAAATTTACTAGTTTACAGCCAATTTAGTTTGAGAATAATTTATAACCAAAACTTCAATTCTTGAATAGTTTTCAAAAGTTTAAGCTTAAATTTGAGGCATTTCGAAATTAAGTCAAAACAACAATCTTATCAGCATATGAAAGTATATAAAAATAGCTTTTAGGATCAGAAAAGATTTTTTAAAAATGTTTAAAACTACCTAATTTACACCGATTTTAGTTAAAAAAAACTATTTTCTGAAAATTGAAGTTTTAAAAACTTAATAAATAAATGTTTAAGCCCAATTTTGAAATACTTATAATGAAAACAAAATAATTTGCATATCCGCTTAAAATAGAACTCATGAGCTTTCAGAATCAGGAAAGATATTGTAAAAATCTTTAAAAACACCAAAGTTACAACTACATTAAACCAGAAGAAAAATAACCATATTAGTTTAAAATCGCCGAAATAGTAACTTAAGGTGCAATCGGATAAGAACATATTCTCCTCAAACTTTAGGGCAACTAACTCTATTTCAACGTTTGTGAACTTTGTGACGCTGAAACGAGATATCGTATGTTATTTCGGAAGTTAGCATAACATGCTCTAGGAAGCTCCCCGGGGAGCCGGAAGAAAGCAGGCAGGGCAGCAGGAAGAGGCCGTAAGGTTAACCCGCGCGGATGTAGCAAAACGCATCGATGTCGTCACCCTCCCACCGCCAATGGGGAGTCAACAAACTTAGCCACATTTCCAAGGGGCTCTTGGAATTCTTTTCACGTTTCAAACATACATGCCAACACATATAAAACATTCCCCCGAAAAATTCGGAATAGTTTACAAAAAGTTTGACCGTAAATTTTGAGCATCTTAGAATTAAATTAGAAGAATATAGTTATTATTATATAAAAGTAGATGAAAGTAGCTTTCAGAATCAGTAAAGTTTATGTGAAAATATTAACAATTGACTGATTTACTGTCATTTTAGTTTGAGATTAACTTTTAATCGAAAATTCAAATCCTGAGTAATATGCAGAATATTTGAGCGTAATTTTCAAGCACTTAGAATAAAGATAAAATAATATGCTTATCAGCATCTGAAAGTGGATAAAAGTGGCTTTCAGAATCTGGAAAATATTAAAAATTGACGATACATAGCCATTTTAGTTTGAGAATAATTTATGATCAAAACTTGTCTTTCTTGAATATTTCCAAAAGTTTGAATGTAAATTTGTGGCACTTAGAATAAAGATATAACACTATGCTTATCACAATCTGAAAGTAGGTAAAAGTAGCTTTCAGAATCAGAAATCATTTGAATTTAGCTTCAATTTATAATCAAAGGAACCTTAATGTCTTAAGAACACTTAAATTTTGGCTTAAATCATTTTTTCATAAGGAACATAACTCTTAAAATCTTGAAAAATGTTTTTATAAAATCTGACTTAAGTTAAGCATACTGACATGACTTAAGTAAACTGACATGCTTAAGTAAATGTTAAAATCCTAGTTTGGTTAAACGAATAAAAATAGAGAATAAAATCAGTGATCTTATGAATGAACACTTAAGGAGTTGGGTGACTTAAGTCACCACACATTTCGTTCCCATTCACTTGTAACAGTCTAAAGTCGAGGAAGACGAAGACGGTAAAGAAGAAAACTGGCGACACTTTTATATCCACATCGCAGACAATCCACGTGCATTTACGTTAATCGAAGTTGGTTGTTGCGGCTCGCCTACGACTTACAAACTTGTGTCCCTTTTGCATCGCATCGTAGCCGTCGTCGCCGGCGTTGAGTCGCTTCGGACTTCGGTTCGGTTCGTTGGTGTATCTGCGACTGCGCGACCGACCGACAGACTCTTCTCTAAGGTGGTCCATCCAAACCGCACACATCGGGTGTTGCCTTCGTCTTATCTTCCCGGAGTCGTTCCGGTGTCTCGTTCCTATGCGCCCACCAAGTCACCAACAAACCCTGAAAAAAAACCGCAAAACCTTTCCTCAGCTTTTAACTCTTCAACCTCTCTTAAAAGTGGCTTAAATCTGGCGATGGTTGAACAAGACGTTTTTGGGCACACTCGGTGGATGCCGTCGTGGCCGTCGTCGTGTTCGGAAATCCATTTAAAATTAAAGTCGTGTCGCGCGCGCAGATAGCGCCCCGCCATTGTGTAATTTCGGTCCTTCGGGTCGCGCTTATCTTAATGTTTTGTTATATGAAAGTATTTATTTAAATTAAGTAAGCATTTCGCACGGCGACACTGAAACACCGAGACACGGAGAGTACAAGAGGCTAGAGAGAGCAGAGAGAGAGAGAGAGAGATGTTTGGGCCCACATTGCGTGTAGCGCCGGCCCACGCACGCGCACACATTTGTTTGATAACCCGACGAAGAAGACGAAGAGACACGCGTGGTCCAACGTCTAATCGGCTCGTGTTGAACGTCTTATCGCGACTGGAACGACACGACCATTTTCGATTTATAGCCGCCTTTGTGCGTTATTGTGTTTTGATTCGAGAACCACGATTGGGGAACGACATAATAATTTGCTATTACTTTTTCACTAAACGATTTTCGAAAAAACTTTATTTCCTTCGTTTTTTGTACTTTTTAGTACTTTCTTTGGATTTTAAGTTCCTTTTTACACGTTTAGACACTTTTTATATTAAGTTTTATACACTTTTAGGTCATTTATTACCATTTTAAAGTATTTTTTAGAAACATTTGTTTATTTTTAATTCAATCTTGATAAAATTGACTCAAAATACCTTAAAAGATGACTTAATTAAGATCAAATCAAACATTATTCGGTTATGTACGGGATGAATTAACAAAATGTGTTAAAAGCAAGCTGTGTACGCTTTTAAATAAAAGTGGGAGGAGTTATCGACATTAATTAGTTGATGGCTCCTCCCCATTTTATTGAGGTTTCTTGTCTAAGGAATACCCTCACTCCCCTGTCCTTTATTTTCACTACCAATACCGAAGTGTGAGCAGTGTTATTCGTCATTCTCCTCCATTCCATGGTTATTCCGACCGATGTGGCGCCGGTGCTCACACTTACTCCTCCCCCCACTTTTTTTGCCCCCTCAACCCTCCACCCTATTGTAATAGGGCAATTACATTATGAGTGGTTCGCGTGTGGCACGCGGTCGCTTTGCTTGCTCGCGTTTGATCACAATGTACTACTTTTCCACTGCGATTTTTTTTCTCTTTGCACAATTGTATTATTGCTCCACCTACACTCACACCCTTTACACCTACCATCTCACACACTTGTACACGGGGTACAAACCTTTACAACCTGCACGCACCTACACAAGGCCACACCAGTATACTTAAACATTTACACAAGGATAAATTGCACCCCCCCTCCCCCCGATTCATTTTCCCAATGTTACGCCCGAAAAAAAAACATCATAAATAATCACATGCATGTTTGGCTAATTGTCGTGCAGAGATTTTTATTACCGTTACCGAAACGCACGACATTCGTTTACACAGCGCTTATTTAAATCCACACACACATGCACACATACACAGGCGCGCGCACACACCTCACACATACACACATACATACGCACCAACATACACATACACGCATAATGACACATATCGACACACACCGACACACACACACACACACACACACACATTCTTGCGCGTCCTTCGACTGCCTCGATATACGAACAATGCAATGAAGAATGGTAGAGCATGGAGAGAGGGAGAAGGAGAGAGAGCATTAACGTAAAATCCCATAATGCGATTTAAATTATATAAATAAGTTCGAGTCGCGCGAAAAATTTCTATAGAGCCAGGCCCTATGGCAATCGCGATGGAAATGCGGGTCGGTCGGACGGTTGGCCATCTTTCGGCCAAATGGTGTGCAATGGAATGCACAAATTATTGCACTGGTATGCAACGGCAATGCACTTTACTCGCTCACACACAACCAAGATTAAATGCAGCCACAGTCGTTGGATCATTAACTTAAAAATGTAATGCGAATGTAAATCGGCCCGCAATTACCCGCTGCGTATTGTGGCTTCAATTGCATTTTGATGACAATTTGATTTAAATCATTAAACTACCAATTGTAAGATAACATTCAAAATAAATTTAGAATTGAATTATTCAAGTATATAGGAGAAAAATTGCCAATTAAAAAAAAAAACATGACTTAAGTTAAGCTGTCTTAGAGTTAAGTATACTTATTGTTAATTAAATTTATATGCCTTTCATGGTAAAATTATAATACACATCAATTTTTTGCGTTTTTATATAAGAGTGGAGTGGAGGAGTTATAGGCATTAGTTGATGGCTCCTCCCTGTTTTACAGACTCACTCCACCTTTTCTTTAATTTTAGAACCAATAACGAAGGGGGAACAGTGTTGTTATTCGTCATTCTCCCCCCATTCCACGGTTATTCCGAATGCTGCCGTGCCGGAGCTCTCACCTACTCCACCCCACTTCTTTCCCATAACCCACCTCTCTTCTGTATCTTCTGTTCTGTATATCGGTTGTATAGCGAACACGTTAGCTATCCCCCCGCCCGATCGGGTCTCGCCGTACGTGAGATGACATATGAGGTTCTTTTATGGGAATGACTTGCAGACCCATTGCCCAACCCTCCTCCTTATTCAGGACACCGGGAAAGTGCAGAGCGCGAGATATTAATTATAGCGACACCGGGAATCGAACCCGGGACGTTTACGTTACAAAGCCTGTGCGTAACCTTTACACCACGCATTTTCCAAATTTCCATTTCAACTTTGTTGTTTGATAATTTTCAGTTAACGAAAGTGAACATTATGTATACATTTATGATTTAACCATAAAAGGAAATTGAAAAATAATAAATAAAAATAATAGGATAGTAAAAGGATGTGTACGTTAAACTTGGTGTGTAATTAAAGATGACTTAGGTATTAAATGACTTAATGAAGAACACGCAGAGATAATTAGAAGAAAGGTTAGGAAAATCCTTGGTGGCGGAAAAACACAGTTAGCGCACTTCCTGTTTGACGCAAACGTCTCGCCTTTATCAGCCTTAATCCCAAAACCAGCTCAGTTAACGGTGCGTATGCGCTCACATCGCTGTCTGTGTTCAATTAATCACCTAATTAATTAGCTAATTAATTAATCAAGTTTATTCAAATGAGAGGCTGGTAGGCAGACAGGCGACGGAATGTTGTTGTGCGGGGCCTCGATGCTCGGCTAACAAGCAATGTTTAAGTACGATACGATGTGTGTGCGTACGCGTGGGCGTGTAGAAAAATCGATGTGGCCGGAAGTTGGCGTTACTCGCCGGCGAATTTCTCCCTATCGTTTTTCCTCCGGTCCTGATTGCGTATCACAATGTTTGCGCATCACCCCCTGCTCTTGGTTGTTGCGTGGCTGCGTGGGTGGCGGCGGCGGCGTCGGTGGCGGCTGCGACCGTGGTCTCTCTATTGTTTTCGGGCGTCGCGCCGACGACGCCATTTGCACACACACACACACACACACACACACACACACACACACACACACACACACACCTGCACACAAATATACTCTCAGCAACATACAACAGGGAGAAGTCAGACGAAGGATGTTTTAGAAGGGGGTGGTGGCGCGACTCGACAATGTGAAGAGGGGGGAGAGTTATAATAAGCGCGTTGCAGCGAAAAGGAGATAGTATGAGCATCGTATCGCCGCCACCGGAAGGAAGCTGGAGCCAATCAGCCGCCACCGCGCCGAGCAGCGCGTCGCG
The DNA here is from genome assembly GCA_027575185.1 of Mimaenictus wilsoni. Taxonomy (NCBI): domain Eukaryota; kingdom Metazoa; phylum Arthropoda; class Insecta; order Coleoptera; family Staphylinidae; genus Mimaenictus; species Mimaenictus wilsoni. Next base: position 27,013 of record JAODAC010005667.1, read on the forward strand.
ACGCCGACGTGGCAATGAACCCCTCCCGTCCAACGCAGACGGGTGGTTGTCGACGTCTGCGAAAGGGAGAAATAGAGAAAGAGGAAATAGGAGTGGGAGGAGCAGTGGGTGGGGTTGTCTCGCACCTATCATCGTCACACACGGTTTTGTTTGCAAATGCTCGTAAAATGGCGGGGAAAAACATTGTAAAATGTCATTTTATCACTTAATTATCAATCTCGAGTCTAAAAAATTGCATGTTTTACTTAATTGTCAAGTATTTATTATTAAAATCATTTATATAAACTTAACAAACAAATAAACAATTAATTAAGTCTATACATTATTATACAAGAAAAGAACACTCAACTAATGTGGCTAAATTATAAAAGATAATTTTAACTAAGACTAATTTTGTTTATTAAAGTAAAGCTAAGTATTATACGTTTGGAAGATACATTTTTTAAAAAGTATATCATGGTTAAGTGAACTTGACAAGTACATTTAAGCTACTTAAATTAAGTCAAATACACTTAAGTTACTTAACTAAAGTCAAGTACACTTAAGTTGTTTAACTTAAGTCAAGTAAACTTAAGTTACTGAACTTAAGTCAAGTACGTTTAAGTTGCTTAACTTAAGTCGAGTATATCTAAGTTACTTAACTTGTGTCAAATACACTTAAGTTACCAAACTTAAGTCAAGTACATTTAAGTTACTCAACTTAAGTCAATTACATTTAAGATGCTTAACTTAATTGTTTATAAATTTTAATTTTAATTGCATGCATCGTTTTGTTCAGGACAAAATGGCGACGATTCACTAAACTCGTCCAAGGGTTCGGGAGGAGGTATTAGCAAGAAGCAGCGAAAGGCACGCACCGCCTTCACCGACCTCCAGCTGCAGACGCTGGAGAAGAGTTTCGAACGACAAAAGTACCTTAGTGTCCAGGATCGTATGGAGCTGGCAGCGAAACTCAGTTTGACAGATACGCAAGTGAAGACGTGGTACCAAAATCGACGGTAAGTCATCTTAACTTTATAAAGTCATTGGAAATTTGGAAGAAAACGTTATCCGAACTGTTTCGTACTCGAGTAGCTTAAGTATAGTTCTACTTGGTATATGTTAGGTTCATTCTAGGGCAGGAATAAGGAGTGTGTCATTGGCCGTCGTTATCTTTGAAAGAATGCAAATTAAATTCACGCCACGCTTGTTTGTAATTAATTACGATAATCGATTGAGCGCGCCTCGCTCGTCGGATTAAGTTTATCAATATCGCGGAGATAATTAAGAAACGGTTATGTTAATTAAGGCAGCTTTTCGTTGCCGCCTTTAGCGGTTGGGTGCTTCGTGAGTTGAAGAAGGCAGTTTAAGTCTAGACACAAGGCAAGGAAATTGGGAAAGGGTTAAAGTTGCCATTTACACAAAGTGGCAAAGAGCAATTTGCTCCTCCCGCTTTTCGGGGGGGGGGGAGTTGAAGAGTAGTTATTTCGACCGAGATAAGGCGACGGTTAAACACTTCCGGCGTGGTATGGTGAGGGCGGTATGGGCGGTGGGCGGACTTTCAATTTCGCAGCGTTGCTTTGCGTTAAAGGCAACACTGTTAAATAAAAGAGGAGGAGTAGTAGGAGGAGGAGGAGGAGGAAGAGTGGGAGGAGTAAAAGGTAGGTGGAGTGAATAAGACTCCTGGGTTGTTAGGCTACAGTACACAGCGCAATTTAACCTAAACTATACTTGTATTTAATAGAATTTAAGGAAGTATTATAGTGAACCCCAACCAAGGAACGGGTGGACAAATTAACCCCTCGCCTGTTTAAGTTTCGTATGTATACTTAAGACGCGACGTTTTAGAGGAGGAGTGGGCGGTATTTCGATGGGTGTGTCGGTAAGAAGGTGGGCTACTCATATGTGGTAGGGTAGGGTAGGGTAGGGTGAGGTGGGTTAGGAGGCGCCTGGTTGGTTAAACGTAAGAGAGACTGCGACGGACATTGGACATGCGAACACTAAAACATTGCAGCTGGTACGATCGTAATGATCAATTTTCAACATTAAGGGTTGCCAAATACAAATTACTCAGATTTACGTTACTTAAATAGATATTTGATTTTTAGCAAGATGATAGATTAAATTAAGAAACTGTATTTTCTACATTATTTTGGTATGATTTTTTTTGCATACAATTACAATTTTATAATTGATGATTTAAATTTAAAAAATGAGGACTTAGTTTAAGTATCTTTAGTACATACATTTACATACATTTATCTAAGTACATGCATATGACCTTTAAGTTATGTGCACTTAAGATACTTGACTTAAGTAGAATTAGGTTTAAGTCACATTAAAAACGAAAACAAAAAAAGTGAAAATGTTAATAAATATGATGAAACGGCGGAAAGACCTTAAAGGTCGATAGCCAATAAAATATATTTATTATTATGATGAAACTGTAAAAAACAAAATAATCATAGGAATGTAGCTGAAAAAAAAGTTGAGTCACTTAAGAAAACTTCGATGTAAATCACATTAGGAATTTTGATGAAACTCTGCGAATTGCAAAAGAGAAAAAAACGTCGTTAAAAACTAATTTGAGTTGTAAATCATTGCTACCTTCGATGTTTAAAAAGTAAACGAGGGTAATTTAGATTTGCTTATGGCAACCCTAAAAATAGCTAAATTCCTACAACTTGTCCGTTCCGGCGAGCACGAAAAGATTGATCGAGGCAGGCGGGCAGGGCAGGGCAGGGCAGGCCTGGTACAACGAATTTAATCGTCGCGTAGGTAGGTTTTTATTGTTCGAACACACTGCAGTCGTGTTTGTTGCTGTGCTGTGTGCCTGCCGGCACGCTAATGAAAAGCAAAGCCGTGTCGATGCGCGTCGCTAATTGCACAATGCGCCAACAACACACAAATCAACAGCAGTGTGCCTGCTAATGCGCTAAATGTGCGCCCCTCCCGGCTTCCACCATAGTGCATAGCACGTTATAACGAACGTCCTCTAACTGGATCCGCAATGCAAAGGCAAACGAATTCGCAGCAACAATTGCCGCAATGCAGTAAATGCACAACACCATACACCATTACCCAGCGCGCGGCACGCGGTTCCAAGTCTAATCGCAGGAAATGCGAAAATTCTAATCTTATTTGACACCAACATATGAAATACATATATATGAAAACCACTTTTCAAATATTTCTTAATTTAGTTAAAAACTCAGAAAGTCACTTAATACTTTAGATGTTTTACTTGTTTATTTAAATTTCGTACAATACGTATTTCGCCTATGCGGCGTTAGAGGGGTGTTGATAAGGAAATCTAACTGATCGCTAAGAACATTTTCAGTTTTGTCCTTTATGGCTCTTTTATGTAGATTGCTTCCGATACGTTCAGTTTATGGTCTTTATTACCTAAATTTAAGATTTGCAAATTTGAGTTGTCGCACTGGTGTCCAGATGTTGCAAGATGTTCGGTTCATCTGGACACCAGTGTGACATGTAACTCTTTAACATTCAGTACCTGATGATGCCGCATAGGCAAAAGACGTATTGTACGAAATTTAAATAAACAAGTAAAACATCTAAAGTTTCTAACTATTATAAATATGTTTTATCAACAACCGACCAAAGACTCCATTACCTATATTTCTTATTTTACAATTGCGAAACGAATTTGAATGGATTAACAATTACTTAAATGTTCATTATTTATATTAAGAAAATGTGTACGCACCCGCCACACAATGATTCATTTTTCAGAAAAGCTGGATATAATCCTTTATTTTGGTCATAGTTGATGCCCTGATAGAGGACTTAATCCTTATGATTAAGGATTACTGAAGCTATCTCAGCCTCTGCAAGCGTTGGTGCCAGGTAGAGGGTTTGAAGACAGACTGATTCACTGATTTGTTACAGATACACCCGATGTGTACTTTTATTGTAATAGTGCTTACAATAATAGACTGCGTAGTGCCTTAGAGAACGTCTTGTTGTGGCTCATGCTTGTAGGAGCTCACTTTTTTTAACAGTAACAGTTATAAAAAACTTGGTTTAACATCTAAGCAATAGATACAAACAAAAGAAAAACAAATAACTTAAATCTAGAGACATTCGATAACGCTCATGGCACACGTGTTTATGTGCGCATAACAAAATATTCAATAAGTTCTTAAATCTAGACACATCTGAAAACGTTCATAAGCAGAACAGTACATTATCACGGCACACATAATTGTGCACGTCCAAACACATAGAGAGTTGAAATTTTCAGAATTCACATAGATTACAATA
>JAODAC010005678.1:0-31272 GCA_027575185.1 Mimaenictus wilsoni
TTTTATTTTGATGTGAAAAACACGATTTTTGTCACTGTTTTACAAGTTTAATTGATAAATGGTACGATGTACATTTCGTAAAACAGTGACAAAAATCGTGTTTTTCACATCAAAATAGCAACATGTTTTACCAACAACCTACAATCCTCTCCATTAATTGTGACGTTTTAATTTATTACTAATTTTATCTGTGAGAGTGACCAAATAGGGAATTTTTATATAAATATGTTCTATTTTTGTTTCTTCGGGTTCAATAGGGAGTATCTACCCAGTGATCTCTATACCCATTATTTCTAGCAATAATTCTAATTGTATTTAATTCTAAATTAAAGTTGTCTGGTGATAGAACTTTGATACCTGCGTCTGTATAAATACCACTGAAGTCGTTTTGAGGAGGTTTAGGTAAAACTGCGAATAAATAAAGCAGCTTTAAGGTTCCGTAATCGTTATATGTATTGAATCAAGACGCGCTCGCTCCAGTGGTTGGAATACAAGTAGGTGCAGGTCATCAAAAATCATAATCAATTACATTGTCTTACGCAGCATTACGCAATAATGCGTCGGTTACGGTGAGTCATAAATGACTCCACTAAAGAGGCAGCCGAGTATATGGCGGCAAATTTGAATATCGCCAACAACCACTTTGTAACTTTTTAACATTCAGTACCTGATAATGCCGCATAGGCGAAATACGTATTGTACGAAATTTAAATAAACAAGCAAAACATCTAAAATATTAAGTGACTTAACGTTTCTAACTATTATAAACATGTTTTTTCAACAACCGACAGAAGACTCCATTAACTATATTACTAAATGACAACAATTCAAAAATTATAACCTACTTTATAATTTTTAATCTAATATAACTGGAACAGTTAAAATGAAATTGCATGCATATCAAACGTGCTGTTTTCTATAATAGAGGCACATTTAATAATTGAGCACGAAATCATTCAGGTATGAATTATGAATAGGAATATTTCAATAAGTACCGGATGCGAGTGCGCACCGAAAACTGCACAAAGCGTTGGAGTGAGCAAGACAGATACATTCCTGAAAAAGGGTGTATTCGGCAAGAGGGATGCTCCGCATTGTACGCCTGATATAAAACAATTATTGTGGCGTGAATCTCCTATTCGGCGGCGGTGGTGGCGGTGTCGGAGGCAGGCGGCGGATTGGCTACGCCCGCGCGCACAATCACAATACGAATGCGCCTTTCTCCCGTGTGCTGCGCATGTGAAGAACGAAATGTGAACGAACGAACTATGTATTCAGTGACGGTTCGTCTATCAGGACTACTAGGGTCTCTAGATATCTAGAAATAGAAGTAGTACTAAAAACAAGAAGGATGACGATTTGACAGAAAGCGGAGTCATGAAGATAATCATTGTAAACTATTGCGGGAAAATACAAGGGAATGATAAACACCTTAGTATGTCCTTCTGAATACATTTCAGGAAGATTTGTTGCATTAGATCTAAGCAGGAGCAACTGGATGGAGTTGCAGGGTCACGCAGGGTTATTGCAGTCTCAAGAGGCATCTCTTCAGGACTTCCATCACCACAAAATCATAATCTCAGTAACCCACGAGAGTGGAAAACCACCTAATAGCAGAACACTGCATGCTGAAGCCAAGAATTGCATTCCTAGGTATGAAAAATCTAACCCCGAAATGGCATGATGATTCGGTTCGAAGGATCATACGAAATACGAATCACAAGGAAGAAAAGGGAGAAAAAGGGGGAAACAGGGGGAAAAACTGAACAAAATTTGATTTAATCTAACTTTTACATAAAATCCTTTCCAATCCTTCTACGAAAATAAGAAATAACCCGCCCCTGAATGAGAAATCTCCATCGGACGTCCATCTCACCTGCAACATACAATCATTCGGCACTCATAAAGCATCGGCGCATAACAACATCCACAACAATCGCGCAAGTAAGTAGGTAATTCGCTTGATGACTGCGACGGAAAAGAAGCGCACGAACGCACAACCCATTCAAGTGGATGCACCCGAAGCACTTGTCAACGGCGATCAACAAGCTGGAGGGGAATGTTTTGTCGCGCTGGCGAAATTGGCACATGTGGAATTTAATATTTGGCAAATGTGCGCTTTCGCCGTGAGTGCCGCCCATTCAGCTATTACTTGAAAACGCAGCGCAGCGCGTCATCATTCGTCGAGCGCGCGGTGCGCACAACTTGCGTGCATTATGCACTTCTATCGCGCGTGCAAATATAAAATATATATATATATATATATATATATATCCTATTTGTGGATGACTGCGTTTGTCGTGCAACAATATAGCATACAATTAACAAGCGTGCAATATTGCCGGCACTCGTACGACGAATGCAGACATATGTCGGCTCTTACGATTCGAAACTCATAATATCATAATGCGATGAGTTGTTGAATAACTTTACTCCATCGCTATTCACCAGCGTGCATGCTCTGGTAATTTATCAGCGCTTTTGTCAAATAAGTGGAATTCTAGTTTGAAGATGAGTTATTTCTTAATATTTCCTGTACATCTAATATTATTAACGCTTCGCTTGTGTTCACCTAGAGTACAACTAGTTTGAAATAAGCCATATACTAATAAGAATATTTTTCAAATTTTTAGATTTATCAAATATTTGAAACCACAAAAGTAATGTTCTATCTATATATTGTTCTATTGATTAATAACAACAAAAGTTTAAAATTGACACGTTTAATACCTTCATATCTGCTAAGTACGGCGTAGACCGTGTGGCCTAATGGATAAGGCGTCGGACTTCGGATCCGAAGATTGCAGGTTCGAGTCCTGTCACGGTCGTAGCCTTTTCATCAACAATTTTTTAAATTAATGTTAAATGCGTTGGATACTCTATTTTGTGTTTTACAACTTATACATATTTAATATCAATGTATTTTGCACACTTTGCAATTTTTATGGATATTACCAGAAATTTATTTTAAAAATTGTACTTGATGCGCCATCTATGATGTGCAACATGAACGACCTTTTAAGAAAGTAGAAAATTGTGTTAAAACATTTTCTAATTGGCCCAATTTCGCCATGTAAAAACTTTAAACATACCCTGAGGACATGTTAATACAGTGATATCAAAATTACTATAAATACTATTAATAAAACAAAGAAATATAGATATATAGAAAGATTATACTTTTAAATATCGTTAATATCCATACGCATGCGCACTATATCTATCGAAAACGCACGCATAACCAACAAATTTGTTGGCATCCAAAACATCAAAACACCGTGTTTCGCTTGTTTCATCTCCAGAGCAACTTGAATGATTTCCAGCGCTATCTTTGCAAAATAGCATACACGCCTAGCACATATTTAACATAATGGGTACGGTAGCTTTGGGTATGCACGCATTCGTACATGCCGAATATCTTCTCTACAAAAATTGACTCAATATTTAACACCTGACATTTTAGGTATACGAAGAAGTCCCTCACCGGACAGATCACGTTCGCCCAGCGCAGAATCCGACCGAACTGGGCAATCAAATGCTAGTGGGTCCAATCGTTCTCGATCGGTATCAAGATCACGTTCTCGCAGTCGTTCACGATCTGGCAGTCCTGCATCAAATCGTTCGCGATCGAGATCAGGAAGTGCTCAAAGTGGTAAAAGTCTTCATTCTCGTTCAAGTGTGCATTCCGAAAAGTCTGGAAGAAGTAGCAGAAGGAGTGGAAGCCGATCTCCATCACAGAAGAGTGTAAGAAGTGGAAGTAGGAGTCGATCAAGATCTAGGTAAAATATTCGCTGCAAATTATATGCAAAATCTAGGAAAAATTATATTAATTCTAGATCAAGAAGTGCAGCATCGAATAGATCTGGATCCAATGCAAGTAATGCCTCAAATCGGTCAAAATCAAGATCTAGAAGTCGTTCTCGATCAGGAAGCCCTTCACATAAATCCAGATCGCGTTCTGGAAGTGCTCAATCAAACCGTTCTCACCGAAGTAACCACAGCACACAGTCTGGAAGAAGTGGTTCTAAAACTCCTTCGCCGGATAGGAGAAGTCAATCTAAGTCCAAGTCGCCTGAAGAAAGAAGTAGGTCCCGTTCGGGATCGCATTCTCCACATAATTCACCGAAAACAAAAGAAAGTAAAGCTTCCGACAGTGAAGACGATAAAGGGGCTGATGCAGCGGATTTGTTCGGTGATGCTGATGATATTAGTAGTGATGAAGATAAAGCGAAGGAATCTACTGTTAGAAAACTTCCCAGCGACGATGAAGACGATCGTCCCGAACCCATGGACCGAGATGATCGATCAGATCGTTCCGGAGATGAAGAAAAGCGAGATGTAAGATTTTTGACAATTTTATTCTCCATTATAGATATATTTTTAATGTCTATTTTTAATAGGAGGACAAAGAAGGCGAAGAAGCTGAAGTAGCCCCTGAAACACGAATTGATGTAAAGATCCCGAAAATTAGCTGCGATTTAGGCAAAGAAATACATTTCGTAAAACTACCGAATTTCTTGTCCGTGGAGACTCGACCATTTGATCCTGAAACTTATGAGGATGAAATTGATGAAGAAGAAACGCTTGATGAAGAAGGTCGTGCTCGTCTTAAGCTGAAAGTAGAGAATACTATGCGTTGGAGGGAGGAGATTAACAAGGATGGTGATTTTATTAAACACTCAAACGCAAGACTTGTAAGATGGTCGGATGGGAGCTTGAGCTTGCATTTAGGATCCGAAATTTTCGATGTTTACAAACAACCTTTACAGGTAAAAACATAGGAACAAATAACTTTTTATCCTTTATGATTTCTCTTGCTTTGGCAATTATTTATTGACTCATAAACTGAATCATGAATTAAGTTGATTGCATTTTAGGGAGATCACAATCATCTGTTTATTCGACAAGGTACAGGTCTTCAAGGGCAGGCTGTTTTCCGGACGAAATTAAGCTTCCGACCCCATTCTACTGAAAGTTTCACACATAGGAAGATGACTTTGTCACTTGCTGATCGTTCACAGAAAACGAGTGGTATTAAGATTCTCTCACAAGTTGGAATTGATCCTGATCAAGATCGTAAATCGTTACTCAAGGTAATATAACAACATTTCAATAATCAGTCGTCAAAAATAACATTGTTTACCAAAATTGCAGAAAGAAGAAGAAAAGCTCCGACAAACTTTCCGCCAGACAAAACCTCGCAAACGCGGTGAGGGCAATCGTTTACACGCTGGTACCACGTATCGCGAAGAAGACGGGAGCGAGGATGAGGGTACCATTTCCCTTAACGCTATCAAAAACAAATACAAATCCGGCAGCAATGTGCAGAGCAAAGGAGGTGCCATCTATTCATCTGATGAGGAAGGCTCCGACTTTGAGGCACGCCGCATGAAGAAACTTGACAAGCCCAAGGCACTCAAAGACTCCGAATCCAGCGAGGAGAGTGATTAAACACTGAATAAGCGTTATTTCGGACACTATTTCTTAAGACTATGTTTATTAATTCTAACGTTTTACTTTATACACGATTGTATTACATTCTAATTGGCTATTTGATGACATTGGTTATAATTTCCAATTCCAAGGTATACACACCACACCATCGGACAAAACAGAGTAATACGTCGAAATATTCAAGCGCAGGCCGTTTGTAATTGTGGTTAGTCTACGGTAGTTGTCTAGGAGTTGTTCGCAGCAGGCAATCATCATTTCCGGGGTCACATTATCGTCTTTGCGTATACTGAATAGCTGTAGATTGATTTTGCATTTCTCTTGCAGAGAGCGCTCAATATGTTTGTCTTTTTCATAGCGTTGCATGTGTTCTAAAGCACATTCCATGTTTTCGGTGATGAAACTTACTAAAAGAAAGCCTGGACATGATGCAGGGACTATAAATTGTCCTGTGGGAGATACCATCAAGGGTCCTGCTTCACTAAAAATCAAAATATGTAAATTCGAAATAATTATGTAGAAGTTACGAGAATGTTTAATAAGGGTGTCAGAATTTCAGAAAATATCGATACTGGCTATTCGCTTTGGGCCGCTAGCGCCGTCATATCAAAGTAATTGCTTAAATAATAAATTGCTTAAATCCATGTATATTTTAATTTGCTGAAATTCGTCTTTTAGCAAAAGTATCGAAATGTATGAAAATATCGGTATCAGTACAATTTTGACTCACCTATTACAAAGTTATTCAAAGCCTTTTTGCTGGTGAATTATTTTAAAAATTGAAATTTCCGACGCTTTTGAATTTTTCGTCAGAATTTCAACAACATTGCTTATGAGATTATAACTTAACTTTCAAAAAGTTTTTAAAAAATGAAGAAATATTTACGTTTCCACGACGATTTCGAAGTTATTAAGTGACTTTGGCCATGTCTGAGGAAATTTCTTATATGTTAAATAATCGCTCAGAGACGTTGTAATCTGTTGTAGATGGCGCTCGTATTCTCCAGCTAATATTTTTGGCATAAACTTCCGCCGCATCACTCGAATATCACGAAGAACTTGTGAAACGGCTTTCTCGAAAGCTGGTATCCTCTCAAGATGTTCATCATATTTCGGGATGTTTTTAATTAGCTAGACACATCATATTTGTATGGTTATATATTCGTAACTTAATCAAGCAGAAACTTACATCCAACCAATTATGTCTAACCTCTCCACTATTAAGCATAATATGTCCATCCAAACTAACTCCAGTAAACGGCGCAAATACAAGAATTCGTCCGCGAAGACACTGCATATCATTAGAATGCTCTTGCATCAAAGCATTCAAACTCTGAAGACATCCTTTGAAGTGCTGAATATTCCAACCGCAATCCCATCGTAGATCAACTAAATCCAATTCCTTGGAAAGTATCTTGCTCAATGCTTCGATATCTTCACGCATTGGCAATGTCTGCTTACTTCTTCCCAAAGCCTCTTTATAATTTGCATCCAACCACTTTCCCAACCTTAAATCTTCTTGTGCGTCCTTGATTTTGCGCTTTACGGCCAAAGGACCAAATATCACATCGTTTGGATCAAGATTGGTTAAGTCTATATCATTTGTTCTATCATATCTTTCAAATCTAAAGCTTGAAGTACTCGAAGTACTAGATTCTTGCTGCGGAAGTTTGTCGATAAATTCAGTACTCAAGTCACAAGACTTCAAAACTTTAAGGACAACTGTTCGAATGTCTCTTTCCTTCAAGTCCAACTTTACTAATTTAAAACTACCTCTGTCTTTTATATCATTGCCGGTTTTATTGCCTCTGATATAGAAAGCTACGCTGCATGGTTGAGCATAACGTGATTTTTGAAGTGTTTCAATGAATGCACTCAATTGTTTCAGAGAATTTTCGTTTATAGACTATAAAGTAATATTAATATAAGATGTTTGCATTGATGAAACATGCTATTATTTAAGTTGTGTACATACTCTTTCTTTTGGAAATTGTCCGAATAAATCAGGATGAACGGCGAAATAAAAGGGCCGTAGTGCTGTTGCAACTTCTGTCGATGTCAACAGGCTATTCCATGTAAGATGGAATAGCCTGATCAAAGTCAATCTGCATATTGAATTTTGTTTTAATTAAAGCCCAATTTTAGGAATAATTCAATATTTTTATATTTTAACAATAACTTACCTCATAATTTAATAATTTTGTGCATTATTTCGATTTTATCACGACACTTCACTGCAATTTGAGAAAAACAACTTGCAAAACAAATACGAATGATCAGCTGATGTAGTTAACCTCGAATTTTTGAATTTAAATATTGAATTACGTAATTTTTGCGTTTGATGTTGAAACTGGATGTTCTAGGTGTTTTCATTGCAAAATTGAAAAAAAGAGAAGTCGAGCGACCGTGACAGGACTCGAACCTGCAATCTTCGGATTCGAAGTCCGACGCCTTATCCATTAGGCCACACGGTCTAATACAAGGGGGTTGAAATCTATATTTCATCCCCTTAAAGTTTTATTACATAATGATAATATAAATCAAGTGTAATTCATTTCATGTAAACCAATTAGTACCAAACAATTATTGTTTAAATTTTATGGTGGCAACAAAATTGACAAAGGCATAAAACAACTCGATGTTACAGAAACAAAAGCACCAGGCAATGCGTATATTGTTACTCTCATTGTCAGCAATAGCTTTTTAATAGATTATCGTGTGAATCTTTGAATTAATTCTCTAAGCAGATTCGGTTTAAATTCGAATATTGGCACACTTCGACAAAGTTCGTTTTCACGATTGACATATTCGTTCGTTGCCTATAATTTAATTTTACTAAACTCTAATTATGACTCTAACTCATTTTTATTTAAAATCTAGGAATATCTATGCTAAAAATAAAAAAAAAAGTTATTTTAAGCGAATTTAATTATTGGACTTAATATATGAATATGAATATTGTGTTGCCTATATGATTTCAATTAGATTACCGGTACCAGCGCCCTCTACGTTGTATTTTGTTTCGCTATTTGTTTGCTTTTTGTTAATCCACAAGAAAACTTGAAGCAATTATTCTTTGCAGTGTATAGAATTATCTCAAAATTTAATTATAAGTGAAATTGTCCACGAGAATCATGAATTTGAACGAACGCGCTTTTGCCCCAAACAATCGATCCAGAAAAAAGGTTTTAAAAAGTGAGTTACAAGTATTTTCATTTCAATCTGCACTTTCAAAAATATCATATTTGCAGTTATCCATTTACAAAATGGCGTTGCTTCAAACCAGAAGAGATCATCAAATGCGGCAACAAGCTCTAAAAGTTCGAATGTTAATAAAAATCATTACGAGGTAACCGGGAGTAATTCAATTAACATTTCATCTAACGCCACGATAACGACAATTGAGGAAAATGGTGTTCTAGTCGGTAAATATTAGTTCATTTTACTTTTTATTCCTTTAAATAATATTTTATTGGGTTTCTAATAAATAGCTCTAACCGAGGGTAGAGGGGAGGCATCCTGTGAAGTCGGTATTATTGCCATAAATATGCAGAATCCTGAATTATCCTTGTTTCAAATATCGGATACCAGCAGTTATATTAAAGTTTTGAACAAAATCCACTTTTTGAATCCAGTCGAAGTAAGTTTTAAAAAATAGAGATATATGCAAATATACAAAGTAATTCTTGGTTTTGTTTAGATTTTGGTACCAATAACGATCACCGAAAGTAGATTGGTAACTTTTCTAAAAAGAAGCTTTCCAAATGTTAAGATTACCGCGATTGAAAGATCGGCATTTCGAAAGGACAATGGTTTACAATTTATTAAAGATATATGTGCCAAGGCATACAATGCAGTGATACTATTCTTGCAATATAAATACTACGTACTGACGGCTGCTGGGGCCCTTTGCACCTATTTGGAAATGTATAAAAGAAAATTTTATGCCAAAGAAAGCATTAAAGTGTCCTACAGCGAATCAGATTTCAACACAATGATCGATGTTTTTGTTGCTGATCGTCTTGAATTAGTCTCGTGCGCTCTTGACAGTGGTACGGATTCAGTTCATAAGAAAATGTCGAGTTTACGAGGTATACTCAATCATTGTGTGACCAAACTGGGTACGCGCATGCTTCGCTCAACTATATTACAACCACCAAATCAATTGAAAGAGATTGAAGAACGGTTGGATTGTGTTGAAGAGTTATACAAATGTCCGGAAACATTAATTTCAATCAGGGTAAGTTAAAAGTCTCAACAAATTATGTTCAAGTTTAAAAATGATGAAGGCATCCTGAAATATCCTCTAACAAATTCTCTGGCTATAATGCAGAGGAATTGATTTTTTTTTTAATTTCAGGATACCCTTAAAAAATTTACAAATTTCGGAGGAGTATTATCCCTCTCAACAATCTTGAAGGCAAACGCACAATATAACGATGAGCGTCATTTGAATTACATATTGTTGTTGAACAGCTTCTTTGATGAAATTGAACCTATGAAAGAATTGCTCTCTGGTAGAAAATGCAAGTTTTTTCATGATATAGTGGTAACATTATCACGGCAGGAATTTCAAGAATTAAAGGCTGCTTTTAAGTCTATAATTAATGAAAACGCTCGACCTGCACATGGAGAGCATGCACGCATTGAACGTTGTTTTGCAATTAAACCAAATTACAATGATGTCCTCGATTTTCTGCGAAAAAAACTCGCGGATCGTAAGGAAGAAATGCATAATCATGTTAACGAAATAGCGAAGCAGACGGGGTACGATCTGAAACTCTCACACAATCAGAAGAAAGGATTTCACATGGTTTTCCAACTTGATCCCAAACAACGTAAACAATTCAAGAAGTCAACTTTGCCAACTGATATTTGTCTGGTAAATACATTTTGAAACTGTAAATTACATTTAGATAATGTATTAGAAATTGTGTGGGCACTAAATTTGTTGATTTTGATATGTTATAGGTTGATGTAATGGCCACCATGGTAACTTTCACAAGTATTAAATTAATTACCTTATCAAATCATCTAGACGACAGCACAACTGAGATAATGCGTATAAGTAATTTGTAAGCTATATTTGCAGGTTATAATTCGATTTGGATTTAACCTAAAACGTTTGTACTTATTTGTACTTATTTGAAAACCAATTTGTAGATTCCTTCACGATTTACTCCTTCATATTCGACAGCACATTTATGTATTCTATGAAATGTGTGAGCAGATTGCGAAACTCGATATTTTACAATCATTAGCTACTGCTACTGCTTCTGGATGTGGATATGTCCGTCCAAAATTTGATAATTTCACAAATGTTATAGACGGCCGTCACCCATTATTGGATTTCATTTTGGAGAAAAGTCCAGTCCCAAATAATATCGTATACTGCAATTTACGTTTTTCGAATTTTACTGTATTAAAGTTAATTATTGCAGATCTCAAGCCCGGAAAACCGCCTTCATCTTATAACAGGACCAAATGGCTCGGGGAAATCAATTTATATACGGCAAATTGTATTGTTACAAATAATGGCACAAATTGGTTGCTTCGTCCCTGCAACAAGTGCGACCTTCCGAATATGCGATCGAATTCTGGCAAGAATCTGTTTTGATGATAACATGGAGTGTGGGGAATCGACGTTCACTCTGGAAATGAAGGAGGTTGTGTATTTCTTTAATGTTATCACCGATCGAACGTTGATAATAATGGACGAATTATGTCGTTCGACGGCTGAGCAGGAGGGCACCGCATTGGCTATGGCTATCTGTGAACATTTGATGAAGACGCCGGCATTTATTTATTTTACTACACATTATACTTATATTACGAAGTTGCAGCAGATGTATCCACATATTAGGTGGTAAGTTTGTATATTATTTTAACTTTGAACCAAACAGAAAGGTTTAACGAAGGTAGTTTCATGTAAAAATAATAAATAATTTTAGTTGGCAGCTGCAAACCGATGAAATTCATCAAGAAGGACGCAAACCGAAACTAATATACAAACACAAAGTTATCCCAGGTGTCGTTACTCTTGAAGGTTACGGTTTGGCATTAACCCGATCAGTATGGCCTGATAATGTCACTAAAGACTGTGAACGAATGCTAACAAAATTAAATCCGAATTCACTGGTAATTACTATTTTATTTTTTATTTTTGGCAGGGATGAGCAACCTTTTTTATGTGCTAGTCCATAATATATTGAAATTTTTTTGGGAGCCACACAAGTATTTAACCTCGTGGGGGGTAGTTGCAAATTTGACTGACAAAAAATATCTTTAGGGGAAGTACCTCGAGAGCCGCACAAATATATTCGGAAAGCTCCAGGATGCTCCTCCCTGATTTATGACAATCATTTAATTAGTAAAATATTTAAAACATGTTTATAACAGGAGTCAAGGCTTGATAAAAAGATGGCTTTAAAGATAATCTTTGAAAATACATTGATAGAATTAAAACGTCTGGGAAAGTGTACCAAAAAAAATGTTTTTAAATTATGGATGAGCTACCAAGAAGACCTTGAAAAACTAGGAGTAACCATAAGAATTGATAATTGGACAGGCCATGCACAAAGACGTAATTCAACACCTAGTAGTTCCAGGACTAGCTGTACTCAAATTACAGATATCGATATGGTACTAACTCAGATAGATCACAGCACTGAAATTCTAACGAATAAAAGTATATCTATCCCACAACATTTTTCACCAGTTCCTCAAATAACTACAGTGGACATGAATGAACCGTCTATCAGTGATTACAGTGAACAGTCTTATTTGATGCAGAAGCGTTTAACCTGCCCGGTCGCATTTCAAGGCCCTATTTTAAATTCTACTTCAGAAACGAGTTCATTAATTGATTACAACCCTCATTTGAAGAAGATTAGTATTCTGCAAAACTTGGTCGTGAAACCAGCCGTGGGAAGAAAAGGTAACACATCTTTAATACGACATTATTCAGATGCTGCTCGAATTGATAGGGAGATATTAATCGATCCAGACGATGGTGGCTTCGTACCTCTCCAAGATACAACAAAAATATCTGATGATAATCAAATTTTCAAGAAAAACACTTTTTCTCCTATAAATATTGGTAATAATGGAGAAATGAAAATTGATGAGTTACACCCTTTTGGGTTTATCTCCCCGCATATAAAATCGCCTGTTTTTTTGGCAAATTCTAACCAATTGAAACAAGGTGAAAGTGAATCTTTTCAATTATTTTCCCAGCATAGAAATTTTTTGCAAACCCAACTCAAGATTTCCAATGATGAAGATCTGTCTCCCCCTAGTGGTTTCATATTCACTCAAAATGTAATCCCAAAACAGACTGAAGCATTTCCTAATGTTGATAACATCGAAGCTTTTAATTTCGAACATGAGGAGAAAGAAGAGGAAGAACCCCCAAATGACTGGGACAATCAAGAAGAATTTAATTTCATGTATGACAAGAATTCTTATGTAGAAGAAGCTGCAGCAAGTCAACATAATCAAACTTTGTTCGATTTTAAAACAGGACCCACAACTCCTGAGGCAAGAAACTTATTTTATAACGAAGAAGCAAATTTTGAAAACTTTCCCAATTATGAGTTCAAATATGACGATGATAACATTGCTTTAATACCTGAGGCAGAGACGTCATTGGTTTATAATTCCATATCATCGCTTAATACAGATAATTTCATCAAGGGTCTAGGATATGAGAGAACTTCCACTCCAGTTCCTGTATGTCTGCCTGAATCAGGCATACCAAATCGACCCACTGGTGAATTAAACTCTCTTGAATCAAGATTAAAATATGCCCAAGACTGCCTTTCGAACCCTCCATGTCTAGCAACAAACTACAATCCTATGGAAATCACCTTTATGAAAAAGACATCATCTGATGATAATCTAATAAATCTACAGAAAAATATCATTTCCTGCTCAGATGCGACGAAATCAAAGGCTTCAACATCTAACACTAGTTTTGCAAAACCAACGATTCCAATTCTGAAGAGAAAATTAATGGATTCCCAAACTATGAATCAAATATTATCGCTTACTCCCAAAGATGATGAAAAATCTTCCTACCAGATTGAAGATATAGAAGAACCTGGCATTGCAAGTGGTTCGAATGAGGTGGTAATTGGCAGTAGTAGTAATAATACTTTCTTCGATCCAAATCCAGAAGAGATATTCCCAAGAAAAAGCACATGGAAGCAGACAAAAAGTAAACCGTTGAATAAGCTAACTAAACGGGAAGTTAATGAATTCTACAATCGGAAAATGGATGAATTATTAAAGAGCAATGATCCGGAAGATATGGAACGTTACTATCATGAGATGTCGCACCGTCCTTCGATGAGACAAATGCGCGAATCGAAGGTCCTCTGCACGGCGCGAGGTACATCCGATGGTAAACGAGTTTTCGATATTCCAAGAAAACGGCAAAAGATTGTTAGGTCAGCAACAAAATTTCCAAGTTCTGGGGTACAAGTTGATTCCACGATGTTTGGCGATGCTAATTCTCAAGTTTTTGCTGCATACTTGGAGTACGGAAAATATTCAAATAAGAATACTTTAAGTTTCGAAGAATTTAAAAGACAGTTTAATAGTAATAGCTCTTAAAATTGTTAAACTTATCGTAGAAGTTGTATTTTATTTCATTACATATTCTTAATCACATTTTTCTTGTTCAAATAACAATTCATTTAATTGCAAATTTGTATATTAATTTAATTTGGTAGAATTAAATAAATTTATTTCTTACGCATGGCTAGTTTAAGTTTTTCCCTGGCATTTCTGGTACTTTTCTCACACAATCAACAAATCAAAATGTTGTAGAAATGTTAGGGAAACTGTAAGTGGCATATTCAACACTTAGAAATATTAAATGTATACCTTTTATTTGTCGAGATATTGGAAGTTTTCACGATAAAAATAATCCACCCAGTATTATAATATAACAATATATGAAAATGCTGGATAAGAACCATGGAATAAACAAGATATGAAATAGCAACTACTGAAATTTACAACTTAAGATTAATATTTATTAAAAATCGGTATTTATTCACAAGCAAATAAAGTTCGCAGAACAATCACATTAAGCCTAAATTATAACTAATTACAAACATAAATTGAATTGCTGATATTCAACTTAATCAGCAATTTATCTAACAATTAATGGACGGACTGCACGAGCTGTTTACGGAATCATATGTACATAAAATTGATTCACATAGAAAGGAAAAACAAAACAAAAAAAAAACGAAAAAAGACAAAACAAAACTATAACTAGACAGAAAACTGCATACTCAGGAGTACAATACTTACTATAGTTTATAATCCTAAAATCTCATCAGGACATTTAGAAAAATATACTTAAAATAAACTATAAATGTAATAAATTGTTTACAGATATTAACAATAACGATATGAACAACCACATAGTAAATATTGCTTAGTATATGATTTAAGTACTTATATTTTTATACCTATATATTTATTTAATTAAAATTAAATACTACGACTGCAAGACCGAAACATTATAATTAAGATTTGCGTTTTAATGAATACGTAACTGTAATTTAATTATAGTATAATAACTCCTGGAATGTGATGTATGGAGTGGTTTACAACTGCCTACATACGCTAATTACTAATTAAAAATTAATACAGTTTGATGGAGGGATATCAGTTCAAATCATTTAACTTAATTGTGAGCACTTCAAAATAGGTTAGTTTTAAAAGCTCAACTTATTTAAATAATCTGAAATTATAACCGCCCATTATAAAATGAATTAAGTTAATTATTAAGTATTATTAATGTGATATGATTCATTCTTGTCTGAGCATTACAAACCGAAACACTCAGTATATTAAGTACTGTTGCCACAGTGGGTTCATATATATCTATACTTAAGTTAGAATGTAAACTTTTAAGTTAAAACAATGAATATGAATTTACATATGTTCTGACTAGTTTCACTTTAAGTTATAGTCTAGGAATTGCCAATTCGATGATTGAGATTTTCTAATAAATAAAAACAATTTGAAGATTTTTAAAGGGAGGTTACTAACCAGTCATCAGAAATTCGATTCTCTTGGAGATTTGCCAGAATGTGGACTTGGTGTTCCAGCCATACCATGATTATCATAGGCATAATCTAACGCGCTGTCCTCTGCCGGCCGTCGACTGATAGAGGTCGTCATAGTCGCTGGTGTGGTGGGTTGCTCCGAGTTTGACACCGTTCTCGAAAGGTTCAGTCGTAGATCTTTTGGTTGATTTGGAATATCTCGATGTGGCGTCGTCGTCGTCGATGCATTGGATGGTATTCCATTTGGCGTATTTTTTTCAACATCATCATTGTTGTTTTCTCTCTATAAATATATGATAACTATAATTTATCAGACAAATCACAAAATTAATATATGCATCTTAAAAATACAATATATGCACATTATAAAAACTTATAAATGCGCATGCCTACCTTGAAATAACTGATAATATTAGCTGGTTTAATTTCATTGTTTTGAGCCCATTTATAAACTTTGAAACCGGCGAAGCACCCAACAGCCAATATCAGAAGTATAATCAACACCAATGCAGTTGTTACTAGAGTAAACAACTTATCAATATCTGCAAGACAAATAAAATTAGCATCGGATGACATATGTTATCAGAACGTTATTATATACCTTTCGAATTATCAACGCCACTACTTGGAGCGAAACCGCCTGACGCTCTATTGCCTGCTGATTGTCCAATCTGTACATATCGAATATCGTGCAAGTAGCCTGTAAGCAAATAACGGATTCTTTTACGTTGATTTGTATGTTACAGTTTCCACGCTGGTTGGAACTGTACTGAATTGTTTAAAGCATGTAGGAGTAATTTATATCGTACGGTAGTGCAGGTATATTTGGTTATTATTGTTTGAACATAATTATTATTATACAACTAATTAAATCAATACAAACATATGGGTTAGTTGGTTTCAAATGTCGTTGGCCAGAATTGTTTAAATAACCTTAGAGTACTTATGCAATATGTAAAACTATTAGAGGTTATATGAATATTATTATTTCATGCTTGTACTTGAATAGTTGAATGCACTATGACAAATCAAGTTAGGAATAATTTGTTACCGATAATAATGATATCGATGTTATTTGTTATAATCAAGTTATCGAATATTTTAAAATGCGACTGTTGAATCTTTAGCTTTAGGTTACCAAGTACACTAATATTAACCTTATTCGGCACTATCCTTATATGATACGTTTATAATGTGTTGTTTTTACAACTTTAAATCAGAAAGAGGGTTACTGACCAGTAAACATTAAAAAGGCAACTTTATCAAGTATTCAGAAATTTTTAGAACAAAGACATTGATAGAGATGATTTGAAAAGTAATAAAGCGAAAAATCCGGATTTTATTTAATTCAATGATATACATTTACTGAAAAATTAAAATATATTCAGAAGGAAAAATAAGGCATAATTAGTAGATATCATTCCCACTTCATGCTAATTGGACGTCCTAAACCACTAATTTCCAACATTTTCGTTAGGTATCCCATTTAGGGGGGATTTAAGAAAATGCCAAAAAACTGAGTTGGGAAATATTGCCCTAAAGGTTTCTGGGGACAGAATGAAGTATCAATTAGTCTAATTTAGTAAATGTAAGAAAATGTCTACGAAAATTGCCTTTAAATAGCCTCTCTAATCACTTATATCTATCGTACCGTCCAATATAGACCCTAAACAATCTGTAATTGTCATTAGCCAAACAATGGTAAAATCAATCAATGTACAATTAGTACATAAAGTACGTGACGACGGCTAAATGTCTACAAATCGCAAATTAAACGTAAACAAGCACATATTCAAGGTATGTGTTGTTACCAAGTTTTACTAACTTTAAATATTAATCATTCACAACACCTCAAGCATTTCACGCAGCAAGTTTAAATGCAATCGCGTCATACCTATTTATTAGAGATTTACTAAAAATATTATCACGCAAATTATTGTACGCAATAAAATTTATGATCAATTTTTCAGAGGTTTTCAATCCTCCAAATTGAGGTCTAATATTAAGGGACTTGGGGTCGTAGGAGGACAATGTATAATTATGAAAAACTAATGGCATAACTGTACCAACATGTGTAAAATTTGATATTCCTTATTGCGGCACGTAACAACAACAAAATGGCTGCCGTCGCACAGGTAATAAGTGACCAATTGCGAAGCGAATGCCATTGTTACAGCCGCAGTCGGTATCGTACCCACCTTGGCACTCTTTCACGCAGAGGTTCTCCTCGAAATTGTGAGAATCCTTGTCGCAGATATCCGCACAAGGTTTGCATTGCAATTCGAACGGTGAGCAGTAGTCATGAGGACGGCAGGTGAGATCGCGGCACTGCGGTCCATTGATGGTCAACTCGGCGCTGGCGGCGGTCACGCAGCATACCACCGGAAAGACGAAGAAGAGGAACAGCATAGTGTGGCGTTCACGCATTTTCATTTTGTTTTTGTTATTTTAATTACCGCCAGAGTACCACGCGTACGTGGGATTGGACACGCACCTCGCGAATGTTGTTGAATGTTTAAATAAGTTGCGCAATTGGCGGGTTCCGCGACACCTCACATTGTATTTCGGCGCTTGCACTACTGCACACCCACTTGTTGCGCGAGTCACTAAGGCATTTTCACGGCACACCGGTCGCAACGAAATTGCGCTTACTGTTCAGCCACAGCGGTGAGCGTTTGGCGTTCCGACGTCGAGCGAGTGAGGTTTACCTGTTCAGGTGGAGAGATGGTATAGGCGCAACATTGCCGTAGCACTTGCTACCTGTTGGATACAACCTCCTACCTTCTTTCATCGTGTGCTAGGCGTTTGTATAACAGGTGTTCCCAGAATTTTTCTAGCTTCGTGTGTAGGTTTTAACGGTTTTTGGAAGTTAAGTATCACTTCGAAGAAGGTTATCGTTTCTTCTGATATTGGTAACCAGATTACATTTACAACTCGCATGATTGGGCAATTTAAACGTCAATATTATCAGGAATACCGCCAGAAACAAAACTTTGAGGTAATTTAATAAAAATTACAACCTTTAACTATATAATAAGTGTTCTCAGATTTCTTGTAGATGTACTAAGATTTATCACCTTTTAGAGAGTTAATTGTAAGTTTCAAAAATCATATTTTTCTTATAATATTTGTAATCAGTTTATTTTGTCAATATACACAATAGGGTAGGTTACAATATTACCGAGGTTCACCTAGTGGGAATAAATAAATCCAGAACTCATGAAATTAAGTGAGGATTAAAATTTCCTCTTCACATCCTGTCGATACATTGTTGAAGCTTGCCACCACTTACTTCTTTTTCCTGCAGTTCCCTGGATTTCTTTGGACCAAGTTAGTGGCGTTGTAACCTTTTTGCCTGTTTAGGTGAGGGTTTTCTTAACTTCTTGTTGGACATTTTTGTGATCCTCTCAAGAGTGTCAAAATTTGTTTCGTTTTTAAAAATGGGAAGAATCTTTTCCGTGGTAATATATAGTATACATGCATAGAGCAGGTGCCCAGAAAATTCGTTCCTTTAAACGATAAACAATAATCTTTCAATATTCAAAATTTGATATAGAAAAAATAAGTCTTACAATTTTCTTCAACTTTTCTTTCTTCATTTGAACTTATGTTAAATTAAGTTGTTCAAATTAAAAATAAATGAAAATTACTTAATTGAAAAAGGTACCTTTACTAATGATTTTTTAAATTACATTGACTCGTGTCCGTGAAAATTTCGAGTAATAATTACTTAATTATGTCTGGTAATAATTTTAGTTGATTGCGGTTTCTAGAATAATTATACATTCAAATTCCACAGGTATTCTACGATGACTCATCGCCACACCAACGCGATGCGCAGTGTATGCGGTGTGTACCTGTGTACGCAAGTCACACTCAACGTTATTCCGTCCCTCTTTAACGGGCAAGCAGATAAGATTGATATTTACCTGTCAAAGCAAAGTTACACCTCGCTCACTTGCAGACAGACAAGAACAAATAACGCCGAACGAAAAAGACAAAGAAATGTGTGACTTGAAAGTGCGGCAAAGTAATGAAGACGTGTCAATGCCCAATTTGTTTTATTTCTATATGATACCTATACAAATATTAAAATTAAACAATGAATATTCATGCAATGACCCCCGCACGCAATGGTTATTTATAGACTTCATTGATATATACAAGGTTAACGTATGACTAAAAATGTCTGCATGTGACTTAGGCACTAGGGTGGAAATTGAGAAGTCTATTCAATTATAGTTGGCCCAATATTGGGCCAGGTAGAAACGAAGCGACAAGCTTTGGTACAAAAGAGACGGCAAAGATAAAAAGTAACTGGTATCAAGAGGGATGTAGGTAGATAACTAAAATAAACGCAATTCTTAAAATTCCTAATCTTTCTTAAAAGTTCATTCATGCGCATTACAAAAGTGTTCTAGACTTTTCGTTTAGTATTTTGATTTGTGGGTGTGAAAGATTATGCTACCACAGAGATCGGAAACCTGTTTTTAAAAGAAAATTAAATTAGTAAATGTTACTAGACGGTGATCCAGGGGACATAGGATTGAACATGAATGAAATGCTTCAATATTTGATTTGTTCATTCCTGAAGAATGGGGAAACAAAGTAAAGCTTGTGATGAGAATTAAGGGCATGTAAAAATCTAGACTTCATGATGATATCATTTCAGATATGAATTATGATAGCCCGAGTATATTAAACAGCACAACATCTGCTGACTTCAACTTCAACTGTTAAGGAATTCACATGCCAATTCTGAATTGGCAATTATTTGCTAAAATATATTAGAAAAACGTGTTTAGATGTGCTAAATCGATTTATTATCGTGAAAAATCGTTTAGACCATTAGGTCAGGGATGGTGAACGTATGACTAACGTGCCAGTTACTGACCCACGCAAGTTTTGGTCACATCCTTGGTCACAGCTTGGGGGACCCCCATGTAGCATGTAGAAAATTTGAAAAATTGGTTTTTGGAAGCCCGCAGGAGTTGTTAATGTCAAAAAGTGCATCATTAGCAGTACATTTTGCAAATGTAATAATATTAGTAGTACTGATCTAGCAAAATTCGAAAGTTCGTAATACGCATTGGTCAGGCCCAATTTCACACTTCATCTCACTTGTCCCAAACGCACTCATCTGAAAAGGAAAATAATGAATTCGACTGACTTGGTTATTTTTAGACGCTTATTTACTCCATAAACGATACCGGTTTATTTACCCATCGCTTAATACCTATACTCCGATATATTTTCAAATTTACAGCCTGCGATTTTTATCCGGCCAATTTAAAAAGTAACCTCAAAAATTGCCAACTTCGATGTAGCGCTCCTAACGCAATTTACAGTTATTTGTTTTATGTTATACGGCAACTTTTAACAACAATAGTGAACACATGTGCATCTGAATTACCGAAACTATAATGAAGCCTGTAAAATCTGTGATATAAATAGTGCAAAATCAACACATGTTCTTAGAAATATAAGTAATAATTGGCCGAGAAGCTGCAAAGCCACAAGAAGCTAAGAAAAATGCATTTATTATGCGTAGCAGCACTCTTTCTATTCACACCCACTATAATATCTAGTTTCAACTACACGTTCATCAATTTACCAGATGAACATCTGCGAATTTATTTCGCACAACACGAAGACATAGCTGAACTCTGTGCTGAAGATCCAAACTGTCCCTATCACGAATTAATAAATAATAATGATAATTATAAACAATGTTGGGGCTATGAATATGATTGCCAGTGGGAAGAAATGAAGATCAAACCACATTGTCCAGGTGATCATAGAGGCTGGGTGAAGACGAAGAAGGCTCAGGAAGAGACTTTTTTCACTCAAGCAGATTTTGGCTATGTGAAGCAACAGACTGTTGATACTCGTGTGATCTGTGAACCTATGTTCCCAAATGATAGCAGTTTAGAGTGTTCGAAACATATGCGTTTTTGTCGTGGACGTAATTTAATGATAAACTTCACTGACTTGGTTCACCGAGAGGAACCTATTAGATATAAGATGGATGTCTTGAAATATGGGCAAATTTGTGGGTTTTGTAAACTACATAAGGACAGATTGGAAGAGTTTGCTGATCATCTGAGTCCATTGCAAAGTTGGGGACCTGAAATGAGATTTTTCAGTGATATGACTGAGAAGCCTATTGATAATAATAAATGTGATGTTGTTATTGATAAGCCTACGTTTATTATGAAAATTGATGCTAGTAAGTAATAGATTCATAATTTATTTTGTTATATAGGCCGCGGTTACGTTTCGCGTTGTCTAGTGAGATAATCTGTCCCGAACGCGCATGCGTGAGTTTGCTGTTTGCAAGTCGCATTGCAGGGATTAACACTTTCTTTAATCACTTTTTGAAATGACAAAGAAATATTCTCAATTTTATACCTCACCTGCATAATAAAAAAAAAACTTACCAATATACTAACATGACATTTGTCACACAGTGCCGAGTCACAACGAGCCCTCAATATATTGACAATCAACTCAGGCAAGCTCGGTTGTGCTTAGTTGTCCGACCGGACATCGCGACAAGTAACCGCGGCTGCAATTACACGTTTAGTCACGATGAATCATCTGCAGAATTTTACAAGTTAAAATTACTGATTTTTAAAGCGGTAATTAAGTTTTGTAGCACCGTTCTACCATATTATGCATTTTTCTTAACAAAATCTATATTTTTTAGCAGTTAATATGTATCATCACTTCTGTGATTTCGTGAATCTCTACGCATCTCAGCACCTAAACTCCACCCACCTTGCAGGATTTGACCAAGATGTGAATATTCTTATTTGGGAAACCTACACGTACAATTCAGCTTTTAAAGATGTGTTCAAAGTCTTCACCAAAAATCCAATCCTTGATTTGAAGACATTCCGCGGTGAGGTGGTGTGCTTCAAGAACATTGTATTTCCTTTGCTGCCACGCATGATATTCGGTCTATACTACAACACGCCAGTCGTTTATGGATGTGAGGGTAGTGGACTTTTTAAGGCATTCTCTGAACATGTTCTGCACCGGCTTGTAGTGCCAAAAGCAAGCCGTAAACACGCAAAAATTGTTGTAACTCTGCTCTCCAGAGAAACGAAGTATCGCCAGATTATTAATGAAAACGAACTGATGACAGCTTTGCAAAATATTGATGAGATTGAGGTACAGAGAGTTGTCTTTTCGAGAGATGTTCCGTTTTTAAAACAGTTGGAAATTGTTCGGAATACGGATGTTTTGATTGGTATGCATGGAGCTGGATTGACCCATCTACTGTTTTTACCTGATTGGGCGTCTTTGTTTGAACTGTAAGTAAAACTTCACATCATATTCCAATTTTCGTTGCACTCAAGAGATGTTAATCCTACAAGTATCTGTACCACGCAAAATTGTATTATCTTTCAGATATAATTGTGAAGATCCCAATTGTTATGCAGACCTCGCTCGTTTGCGTGGCGTAAAATACATCACATGGGAGAAGGAAGATTTACTTCAACGTGAATTCGATGAAAATGATCCGGATAATGCACACGCGGCGCATGCGAAATTCACGAATTACTCCTTCGAAGCCAATGAGTTTGTGAGATTAGTGATGAAAGCTGTCCGCCATGTTGAAGAACATCCCGGCTTTGAAGAGGATCTTCAACGTTATTGCTCCACTGAAAATTGCCGACAGAAAGTTAATCAAGTCGCCGGGACTGTCGAACCTTTAGAATACGATGAAAGTATAGAATTTGATAGTGAATTCGACAAATTTACACAGGAGAGAAAACAAGCTAGAAACTTGTTTAAAAATGAACTCTAGACAATCCAGACATCATTATATACAAATTGTAACAATCTAATTGTGATGCTAATGATTTTAAAACTTACTTATCTTAAGGCTGAGTAGACAGGGTCTTTACAATCTCAGGTAAATATGTATTAATGATGCATTTTTGGACATTTTTATAACGGATATTAAAAATACTTATTTTTTAAAAGAAAACTTCTCATTTTATTTTTAGATGTTTTGCTCCCAAGAGCATTTATTCTTCATACCGATAACAAACAGGTAAGTTTTTTAAAAAAGGTATATTTTAATTATATTTAACAATTTAAAATGCCAATAGAATAAATTATAATTTTAATTTAATTTTCTTTGAAAACAAAAAAGCAACTATTAGGGAGTTCACTAACATATACAAGCATATTATAACGAAAGCCAACTCTTCATCAACGTGATGCGTCCTAATACTCAAGTTAATCGCTCCAGTTAGCAAATTGGCAGCCAAGAAATACGTCAATCCATTGTAGTTAATACCTTCAAACAACTGTGGGCAATAAACTACCGCATCGTGTTTAGTATAAATAAAATTTAGAAAATGTTCATAGCAGAATAATAGGAACGTCATTATATAAGCAATCAAAAGGATCCAGAATATGTAAGTGCTGTTTGCCAGACATCTGCTAACATTGAACAACTCATGTAATATGACCGTCATTAGCAGAATTAAGACATTTCCACCGAGGAACATCCAGAAAGCACGTGATTTATGTTTGGAATTTTGTATAATGAATCCGGTAGCAACGGACAGGAAATACAAACCGACGTAACCCAAAGAACTAACAATGCCTTCACGATTCGCTTTAAATAGATTTTCTCGTCCAACATCAGCGAATACCCAATCTTCCACACCACTCGAAAGAATCATTTGATGGACTGCAACTACAACAGCTCCAATACAAATACATTTCTTGAACGATGGTTGAATGAACGTCATTAGGATGGCACTCAATAGCTTTGTAGCAGCCAAAGTAATAAAAAAGTTCCAGTGGACGCCATATTCGTGAACATTCACATGATAATTGGTTAGATAAGTCGAGACAAAACGTAGTATACCGATGACAAGAATAGGCAGGACGTTGAGAAATGTTTTGCGTATCGAATGCGTTACACCGCGAATTTCACAGGCAACTATCCCATTTCCATAGACATATAATCCAACGCCAACATCCATCAAAGAGAAACCATATCTTGCAGTTTTGCCAAATCTACTTGGGAATATTGAGAAATCCACAGCCAATATGCACACGACGGTGATTAAGTTAATCAAACTTCTGGTATTTGTCAAGAAGTTAATGATCTTTGTACTTTCCACCTCCTGGTAATCGCCGGCTTCCTTCTGAGATTTAGCATTAATTCTATTTTGCAGCAGGAATATTGTTAATATTGTGACAATCAATAGCACCACATTGATTGATCCAACGCGATGATTTAAGAGCGTACAGAATAGTATCACTGGTATAACTAGTATCACATAATCCAAACACAAATTCTTTGCAACCTTGTTGGGTCTACTGATAAAAGCAGCTGATAATGTCGTGCATATCACAGTGAGAAAGAATGATGGAACTATGATGCCAAGCACTTCCAATGCTTGAAATAAGTGTTGAATACTGCGTAAATCCATTATTTTCTGGGTTTTTTTCCTCTCGCTTTTATAACGGTTGCTTAACTAAAATCTTTAGTAAATTTAAAATTATGTATATTATAGGTTATGTCACATTGAATTTAACTTACTTGATATTTGTTACAATTTTAATGTCGACTACCTACATTTTTTATATCGTTTTGCTGGGGTGTTTGTGGCAATCAACGTAGATATTTGTGCACTTTACTCGTGCGGGTATTTCTAATAACTTCATGGTTGCAGTTATCGGCTGAGGCTTTGCCACTTGAAATTCAAAACACGGTGTGGAAGTGGAAACGGGTGGGAATACGGGAAGTAGCGATAGGTGAAATCATGTCTATGTATATTTACTTGTGTAACGAATTTTTTGCGACCAGTCCCGTAATTCAACTGCATATAATTGCTTATTAATCAAATTAGTGCAACTGTAATCAATATAAATTTGTCTACGTTTCAAGTTAGCAAGATGAATTTAATTTCATTTCAAATAAATATACGTTGCTCAAATACCATAGATTGAAGTTATTTAATGTTTGAATTAGTACGTCTCTTATCGGAGGTTTTATCAGTAAATAGGTGGGCCCAGTTGACTTATTGTTCGCTTATCAGTGCTTCTAAATTGATAGATATTTCGCATACAACTTCTAGCGTTCCCATATACTTTCATGCATTGCTTTTCACCAAATCAACTGCTTCATTATCCTCCTCCTCCTCTTCCTTTTCGGTTGGCTCATGCCTGTTTATGGTGCTTTATGCATCTTCCGACGTTGTCCATGATTCTTTCCAACTCTTCGGTGGTCTTCCTGCCATTTTGCCATCATGTTGTTTGCCATCCTGTCGACGTAATCGTTCCATTGTCATCTTCTGTGTCTGTCCCACTTGGTTATGTTTTCTACGTCCAATTCAGCTCCCAAGGTGTCGCTCCGTATTCGGTCCCGTAGGGACACCCCTTTTATTCAACTAAGGATTTTCATTTCAACTTTACCAACGACGGTTCCAAGTCCGTGTGCGAAAAGAGGAGGGTTTGCGGGCGAGGCTAGCAACCTAAATATGCTCATAGAAGTGCTAAAATTGCCTCGGAAGGACGGATAAACACTAATTTAGTTTGTCGAAGGAAGTTGAAATCCAGTTTGTGTAATTTCATGATTCACAATGTTTTTTATTGATAAAAAAGTGAAAATGCGAGTACAAGGATTACTATGTCACAGAATTATTATCAGAAATACTGTCGCGTGATTTTCGTCTCCAAAATGCCATACGTTTAAGGATATCTTTTACACTTGACGTTTTCTTGGGTTTGTTAGTACTTCTCTCAGACTCAGAAGTAGCCAACAACTGTTCAGAATCATTTGATCGTATATGCTCAACCACATCCGCCATTTCCATTTGTGACGAATTGCTATTATTTCTTGGCGATTCTATAATTGGGTTAATAACGGTAACGCTCTGTGGTGTTAAAGAAGCTGATTGTGGTTCCCAGGACGATAACGGTACCATGAATTCAATGGACTTTCCTTGCGCCTTTATGCCCCCATCGGTTTGAACCACAAATGTCACAAGGTTAACCATTGAAGGACTGTCCCCAAGATGGGTACCATCACCAGGAATGGCCGTATCATGCATGACATCCCAATTGTTCACCTTCGTCCTTTTCACATGACTGTTTTCTTGTTTAACGCGACATAACGTGATTTCTGAATCTGTAGGACCAATGCTGTTACCCAGATCCAACAAGCGCAGGTCCAAAATGCCCTCCACATTCCGTGAATAAATACTATCTAAAAGTGATATTTACAAAGATAATTTCACGAGAATTTTATATCATATATAAACCTCTGGCATCTTCCGTGCGTGAATTTCCCGGGGCGGAATATGTAAAACGGGCACTTAAGGGCGGTGGCATTAAATTTGGTTGCTTCAACTCACTGCTTAGCATATCATATTGACCGATATCAGAACGCGATTCGATGATATCTTCAATTTGATTATGTATTTCATTGTTGGTCTGGTTATGGTTCATATTTATATTTGAAATGCTTTTGAGGAAAATAATATATCGGATGAGTAACAAAACAATTTTGACATGATGATTCAAGTTGCCATTGTCAATTGAAAATAAGTTTTATCTTTAAAAAAGTCATTTTTTAGAAACCTCTATTCTTTTACACGTTAGATTTCTCAATGACTACACTATCTTTATGCACAATCGGATATACCAAGCAAAACTATATTTAATAGAGAATCAATATCTATATCAATGGGAATTCTACGATTTGTATATTAGAAATAATTTGGAAACAAAATTTAAATTTCACATTTTAGTTCCACTATTCTGCCCTCAATGCCACAGTTCATGAACATTTGTACCGTATTGTTATTTTTTTGTTAATATCTAGTTATTATCAAAACATAAATGTGGTTGTTTAAGTTATTTGCCTATAATTACAAACAGTGAAATATGGTGCAAGTTGTAGAATTTTAAAATAAAGTTAAATTGCAACAACATTATAGGCAACCAAACGTACACAACATTTATCAAAATCTGAAATACAAAGTGTTTTAACAGACCATTTTATTTCAGTTATTCAAATACATATATGTATACTTTGAAATATATAATTCACAAAGAAATTCTTGAATCTGTGGGTCATAATCGCGTTTTTCCATTATTACCGGACAATCAAAACATTGTGCATTCAATAATAAAAGCATTTTATTAAAAAAGTTTGCTGTATCACCCTGTACTGAATCAGGTATTGGTCTTTGTTCCTCCAAAAAATACTATCGCTTTCATATACGAATGACAGTGACGCACAGATGCTCCGCATACTGAAGACCCGTAGCCCCATAGACTTTATTATCCCGATGACAGCTGTGAGTCAGTGCAAAATACAGTTCTCGTAGGTGGGTACACTATGCCACGGGGACAATAAAACGCTCGATTAATCGCTCCGATTTGGGACTAATTGTTTACCCATATTGTGCCACATCAGTGTCTCCAATTGCCGTTGAGCTGCTCGTCACCACGTCGACGTGAAACGCTTCCAGGCCGTACAGCGCGCACACACGATGCAGTTTTCCACCGCGGCGAGCGTGCAGCAGGTCCAACACGTCGCCCTCGCCGTCGGTGAGCATTCGACGTTCGCATGATTCGCCTGTTAATCAGGTCTGTGTTCGCATCCAGTCACACGCGCTCACTGAGGGAAGCACTAGCAACACATCCATCGCAATGTTTGCGTCGCTGAAAAATAAAATACGTGAGGAGACTGGCAGTGATCTCTCAAAACTCACGGCGAAGATCACATCCTCGACAGTACAGCGCATCGATTCGCTGCGTGGCAAGGGCTCCACGTCGAGTCTGAACTCGCTGGTGTCGTCCGATGGCCAGAAGGACGACGCCTCTGAAACTGGGCGTAACGATGAGGATCTAAGGAAAAAGGTGCAAAGACTCGAGGTGGACTTTCTCAGAAAACTGGACGACAAAGAGCGTGAGTGGAAGGAGATTGTTAGTGAAAAGGACAAAAGGATTAATAGTCTTGAAAAGGAGAAGGAAGAGGCGTATAAACACATTCATAATCTTAAGGATTCTTTAAAAAATGTTGAAGGTAAGTTTTTTTTCACAATTTTCTAGAAATTCCTTCTTTCTAGGAGTACTAAAAATTAATATAAAATATTATTTAGAACTGTCAGAGTTTTTAATCAATTCACGCTACAAGAGGCAACTGTTATGACAAACAAATATAATTGATCTAGAATAGAAAATTGATGTTAATTACATTTACAGTGAAAATTAATGTTATGACTATTGCATGGATTTGATCAGAGATTAGCAGCCAAAGCAACATAAATTTTGTTGTTAAATTTTTCACTGCAATTGGGCGTTTTTAACTAATGCTAGTTAACAAGCTAACTAGTTTTTATAATTATACTTTTATAATTTAGTAGTTTATTATTGTTTCTGTGAGGATTTAACTGGGTTGTTAAAGTTTCAGATAGTATTCATACTTTTCAGTATCGATATTAGAATAGTTTATTGTACAACAAACCTAGAATGGTATCCGTTTCTTAACTCATACGTTTTGTGGTATCGGGGTATCTGCTTTCAAAATTTAGAGAAAAAAAATTACAGTTTGGTTGCCAGATGTGTTTAGGGGTACAATGAACTAATTTCCTTACGGACTTGCCTAGAACTACGTGTTCTACCAGAACGGATATGAACACCCGTAGAATACGAATGCCCTTACTTAATCCAACTCGATATTGAAATGTGTGCATTATACAACATGAGCCCCATTTACCAATGCTTTCATATTTCTATATGACTTTCCATCCCCAGAGATATCGCCCTGCCTTTTAGGGATTCCCGATCAATCCATTATCTTTCCCACAACTTCTTCGAGTCTTTGACCTTAATCGATTCACTTCCACCCAGCTTTCTCCATCTATTAAACGCTTTTCCTATGATAACTTTTAACCAAGTGTGAAAAGCACGAGTTAGAGTCGTGCCTCTTCGCATGTAGTCTTATCACGCGAAGAGTATCTTTATTTTTTATAGGTATCAACTAAATATTGACGTAATAAAAATTACATAACATTATTCTTTACAGACTTCAAACAAAAACTAGTAGAACGTCAAGAAGACAAAGAACAGATCGAGAGTTTTCAAACGCAAGAGCTCTCAAAAGTGAAACATTTAGTATTATTACGCGAGCAGGAGCTGGATGAAAAATCCAATCAGCTAAAGGAGGCAACTTTACAGCTGGAGAAGATACGCAGTGAAGTGAATAGGTTACGAAGATACGAGGAGCAACTAAGTGATGTACAAGTAAGTCTATTTGTCGTATTTATTTTACTAAATTGGAATCGCATTAACCGTGGGTTACAATCAATAAGCATAAACTAACATAAATTAAATTGGCAGTTATTAAAACGGATAACACAATAAGCACAGATTTAATTAATTTACCTAAAACACCCACATTGCCGAATAATCGGCCATCGTATCATTTCAATTGCTTGATATCGATGGTGTAAAATATTTGGTAATTCTGATGAAACATTGTGTATTTTTGATGTTTTTATTGCCAGTGGCAGGCTGAATTTAATTCTTGCTTGTTATGTGCTGTGCAACACAATATGTTTTTTTTTTCAATTTGCGTTGACGGGCGTTGCGACTATCTGCGATAAGAGGAAATGAATTGCATAGTTCTCGTTTTTTGACTTACGTGCATTACTTTCAACGAGGCAACGTTTTCCTTACATAAATTAATTTTAATTGGTCTTGTACACGTAAAGTTTAAGTAAAAAGTTGAGTCTCTGATGATTACGTATATGGGTCGAACGAGTCGTAACGTTGTCAATCGTTTTTTTTGTTGTGTTTAAAATAAAAATAAAAACTAGGAATAGTCTACTTTATCGACTTTTTTGTTTTATTTTCCATAACATAATAATGTAACCTAAATTTTCGTATGTTTGTTAATGTTTAGTATCGTTAGAAGCGATTGAGAATGTTTCCCTATAACTAACTATTCAAAACTTCTTTCTACACATAATTATTAACATTGCAAACAAATTTTATCTTCTTTCATTATTGATTTGAGATAATTTCTGCAAATATTTATGCTGGGACCAATATAACCGATTTTGATAAAATATATTCCTAAATTTCGTTCAATTTATTACAAAGTTATACTTACTAACATACAAATTATTCGATTATATCGAAACTATAAAATTTTGGAATTATCGACAAAATTCTTTGACCTCGTTAATTTGGAAACCATAGGATTGCACTTAAGTCTACTGTAAAGTTACCCGATCTAAAAGTAACCACAACACAAAATATGAAATACCTGTTGCGTCTATATATCTCAATTTATATAACACAGTATCAACAATTTCGTTATTAATGGTGAATAACGAGATAACATTATTTAACATGAATAAATTGCGACCAAATAATATACTCGCACGAATTTATTTCGTATTTGGGAAGACAATTTAAGGATCTTTTTAATTTCATATTCAGTATATGGCGCAAAAAGGTAATTAAGCATTTTATATTTGCATTTGTTTACACTTCACATAAAAAATAGAAATTTAAAGACGTATCATATGGGCAAAAATATTAAATCGCGTATCATACAAATAGATACACTTTTTTACTTCTCTCAGTGCCAGATTAGTGCTGGATGTATATACCTTTCAGATTATCCGCCCTTTTAACGATATTACAATCAAATTTTAATTTATAAGGTCTGTACATATAA
>JAODAC010005689.1:0-31254 GCA_027575185.1 Mimaenictus wilsoni
ATATTCAAATTTTCTCTTTCCCTGTTAAAAATTTCAATTTCAATTGATTAATTTCTTTGTAGATTCATTAATTGTGCTAAATGATTACATGTTCTTCATTGATATGTTAATGCTAGCTAATCTGGGGTCGCTCAAATAAGACTGTAATTAAGACTGTATGAGACTGTGAATGAGTTAGGAAAAATCAAACTAAATACTTACTCTCAAATATCTACTAAGTCAGACGATGATGAAAAAATTTTTCGAAACGATATTTACAATTTTACGATATATCAATATCGAAATATCGTCCAGAAAATATCGATATTATCAATATCGATCCTATCGAAACGACATCTGTAAATGGATTTCAGAACTAATTACAGTTACCAACAATCTACAGTGATCATTACACATGAAATCTCGGATTCATACAGCAGTGTTACTAACCGGTATCCGTGATTTAATAGAAAATCATAATGCTATTATAAAAAATAAAAACGTATTGGTAATCAATAAATATAACGACAAAAATCGATATTTAAAGTATTACTAATAATAATACATATAGCGACCTACCAGTCTTTCCGCCAAATATAATAATTACAATAATACATAAAAGCAGATCAATGCAATACTAATGTGGCAGAAAATCGTTATTGATGTTAATCTCTTGGATACCAACAAATACCAGATCAAACATTATATAGTACCTAAAATGTGGAATAAAATTACTAATTTTAATTATTTATTTCATTAAACTGAAATCATTAAATATTAAATCGATTTCTTAATTTATTAAGTTTAACTATAGCTCATTTAGGTCTTACCTATAATCTGCACACTGGCGGTCTCTATGAGCCTTTACCATTTATCATTGATGCAGTTTGTTTACGTTTAAATCATGTTAAACAGATGGTGGTTATGTCAGTGACATATCAAAACTATATTAAAAATTTCGATATTGATATATCGATATTATGAAAAATGAAATTTTCGATAAATATCGAAAATTTGAGGCCGATATATCGATATATATCAATAAAAATATTTTTTTGGCATGTCTAGACTCTACCTATAAAGGATGTACACTCTTTTTTCTGTAAAGCCTAAGATTATTTGCTGCAAAATAGTCAACTTGTTGTGTACCTAGACCTTTAAAATAAATGCTAATGAAATGACAGGCAACTCAATATACATATTCTTTCATTTAAACAGAAACCGATACTGATTTACATATGAATCTACTACATCGCGATATTGGTAATATAGATACCTCCGTTATAACATTACAATACTTGGTCAATTTCCCCATAGATTGAAGCAGGCAAGCAGGTCAAGTTATTTTGTAACTTGTAATAAATATTAAAAAGAAATTGTTGTCTCAAATTTGGGTGGCTATATTTCGGAACCTAATAATCGTAGCGATTTAAGCTTGGGCTTAATCGATTCAGCGATAACCAAGTTACTTAGAATGTGGGCAGTCTTAAAATCTAACAATAAGGAACGAAACTAAGTGGGATTAACTGGACCCAAGAAAATGAAATTGAAAATGTTGTAGTCACAACTTTGAGTGGCTATATCTTAGAAACTATTTAAGGTGTAGACGCCATATTTTGTGAGAACACTGAGAAATTATCCGAAATGATACCTGTGAGTATCATCGTTCGGGGCTAGTCAAAAAATTGGTCCAAAATTGCATTTTGAAATGGGATATTTTTTGAATCAGCACGTTCTGCTCAATAAGATAACATAGTTTGAGAATATTTAAGAATATTTAATTTATGTCTACCTATTTAAGAATAAATAGGTAGATATTTCTATGTAATAACGAAATTTCGTCAAGGGGTAATCTCTAGATATTTTTCAAAGTCTTAAAATCAAATATCTCGAGAACGACATAATCGACCTCCAAACATTTTACATATTTGGAATCAGCGCTTATTTTTCATTCAGAAAAGTGTATTCATTATTTTCAGAAAGTTGTGTTTGAGCATTTAAATTTTACATGGGAAAGGAGAAAATGGGGTCATAACTCCTAAACTAACAATTGTAGGACCTTGACTTTAATCTTAAGCGATTCAGCGTTATCGAATTAAGAAGTTTTCATACCCAGTATTGATCACAGAAGGGTTGGAATAACTTTGGCTATGCAAAACGGCAAAAAACGGTACCTCCGATTTTTTATCAAATTCTCATTTTTTCTTCTTTAAAACACTCTATCCTGGAAACTAATAATCATTGCAACTTAAGATTAGCCTTAATCAATTTAGCGGCAGCAAGTTAGTTAGAATAGTAGTGATTTTAAAATCTAGCAACTCGGAGCGAAGAGTGGGGGTTAAAGTGGTCGCAAGAGTCAAATTTGAATGGCCATACCTCGGAAACTAATAATCGTAGCGACTTAAACTTTATTTTAATCGATTAAAAGATAACCAAATTAGAATTGGGGTAGTTTTATACTCTAACAATTAGGAGGGAAACTGTGGGGGATTAAATGGACCCAAGATTTTGAAAATTTTATAGTCTCAACTGTGGGTGGTTACAACGGAAACTATATGAGCTGCAGAATTCATATTTTGTGAGAACATGGAGAAACTATCAGAAATGATCCCTGTGAATTTCATCTCGATCGGGGCTTGGTAAAAAAAATGGACCAAAATTGCATATTAATACTGAATATTTCTCAAAATATCTCGAGGCCGACAAAATTGACCCAAATATATTATGGCATTTTCTGAATCAGCACATTTTGCTCTATAGGATAGCATTTATTGTACTCATGTCAGATTTTTAGAATACTGTGACTGTGTAAGATATGATTGTACCTTTAATTTGTTGGAGAACTCTTAAAAATTGCTCTTGTTTTTTAGTTTAATCTTATAAATATCACTCAAAAATCGAAAATAATAGTACAGAATATATGTCTATTTTTATATCTTAATTTACAAAACATGATTAAACCTTTAAAACTCTTTTTGGCTTAATTTAATATTATCTCTTTAGGAACTTTATATGTCAATAAAATGATCACTATTTGAACCATTCCCAGGTACTTATTTGTAACATGCAGGAACATCTAAAAATTGATGCAAGTTTGCAAAGCATAATTAAATAAAATAAAGAATATTACCACTTGTTTTCTCTTTAATCCATCCCAAATAACTAGTAATCCTCACAGCAATATCCGGCTTTTCTGACCCGCAAGTTCCATTCGACAGAACACCAATCAAATGATTTCTAAAACTATTAATCGAATCAAACCACACCAAAGGACCCCCATTATCTCTTCGACATGGTCCTATATCCTCGGCGTATGTGCACATATACGTATTACCATCAGCTCGATAAATTTGTTGGCACATTGTCTGATTTATAATAGTCATTTCAACTTTTTCTAAACCCGTTGCCTGCTCTGTTGGACTATCTGTTATAACTCCCCAACCTAGAAAATATTTTTTCATGGTATACACTGACAACTGAGTCAAGGAGTTATAGGAATACCCATGGAGGTGACTGTTAATCCTGTAAAATCCTTTTTAGTATAACTAGCAGGGAGACAAATCGATCCCACAGCCATAGAAAATTTGATATCTACAGTAGTGCGAACCAAGCCGATGTTATTCTTGTTAAAGCCGTTACTATTTTCGTGGACAATAAACTCTTTGATCTTATAACGTCTTGTTGCCGTGGCATCGCCTGAATTTCCCACGACAAGAACAATTTCGCCCGCAGGTCGATCTTTACAACATTTGGCCGTTGTTAGTACGTAACGTTTTGAAACAATGGAGGCACCACAATAAATGTGTCCAGTTGCAGTGCTTTCAAGACCTGCCATGAATGCATATTCGTTTATTAACGTTGGTTCACCACCAATAATTTTAGATTGGACCTAAATATTTAAAAATAATCATTTTAAACTTTAACAAACTTTCCGAAATTTAAATATTACCTGTTGCCTCCAACCACAATCACATGTACTAGGATCTACACCTAAGCATCCTTGTAAGACCAAATTAAGAATGGAGAATTTTGTCACTGAATTGAAGTTTAAATGAATAATTAACACGAACTAATTATTGCGTGTGTTTATTAAGGCTTTGTGCTTTACATGCATTTAAAATAATAACAATGTATGATTTACCTGTTAACATTTTGCGATGACGTCGCGACGTGGACTGATTGTTCTCATTTTTCATGTTAACTTATAAAAGTACAACCGCTCATTATGTGAAAATATTCGAGTGATGCGATATGTAGAAAATTCCACTAATGATATTTTAATTACGTGATATTTTGCATGCAACTATTGCACATTTATTGATCAATTTTCACTAGAAAATGTATAACATAATTTACATATATGGGTTTCCGCTTTTCAACGTTACCGAGTATGTAATTTTATCTGTAGTAGTTTATCAACAATTGATATGTCATTAGCGTGTCCTTTTTTTTGAACGATTAACGGTTTGAAGTAATATATATTCGTGAGAAAGCTAAAAGATATTTTGCTGTAAAATTGGGCTGTTGATTGGTAATACAAATATATTTTTTAATAAATAAAAAATTGGAATATCTGAAACTATGTCTGAAACTACATATCGCAGTTATATTCGAAAGACGAACTCTTCTTCAATTACGACAGCTCACGGAAATCTTATTATTTCTTAAATTTCCTTTTGATATAATTACCGGCAGCCCTCAAATTGATTGAAAGGCATTGAAATTCGGTTATAAGTTATTTTAATGCCAGTGTCGCCATCTAGTCAACACTGAACCTAATTTGTCCAAAACGAGTTATACGCATCTGGTTCTCAGGGACCTTTATACAAGGAACCCCAAGTTCCGATAGGCGTATGGTGGTCAAAAGGTTTACCTCTTGGCGGTTTAATTTATTTAAAAAAAAAACTATTATTCTTTCTGATATTTGTGTCAGAATTTACTTCAAACTTCAAACTCTTATAATACTTCTTATAAACTTCATGAGCTGAACACTATACTTAATGAACTCTTCTGAATAACTTTTGAACAGAACTCCTACTTGACACTTGATCCTTAAACTTTATGAACATAACTCTTACTTGATACTTGATCCTTAAACTTTATGAACAGAACTCTTACTGTCACTTAAGGCGCATGCAGTTATGATATTTACGTATCTTGGGTTGCCTAGGTTAAATTTCATTGTATACTGAATTTCTTATAATAAGGGCATTAACAGTCATTTCCGTTATCCTCATTGTGTACATAATGGAATTGTTGTAATAACTGGAATAGCAACCGTTAAATGTTGATATTATGGCCACTGTTACCGCACAAAAATTGTGTACGCGCGTGTACTTTCTTTGCTTGGGTTAGTGCCTGGATTGTGGCGGTACCTACAGGAAAAAGAAAGTACTACTGTCTGTAACCTCACACATCGGTCTAGATCGACCATTGCCGGAAAATTCAAATGGTATTGATATTGAAGAAGGATGTTGCGAACTGTGAGCCGACGGCGACGCCTGAAAAATATACATCTGACTCGTGTGAGCGGTGCATACCGTGATATGATCTGTGATACCGTGCATTTGATTCGAAATTTTAAATGTACAATATAAATGTATCTAATTTCTAAATTCTAATTTCGAAACTCAATAACTCTTCAGAAGACATATTCAAGTGGAAGGAGATGCGCGAACCACTTGCGCAGACAAATTATTTAAACAATGACGGTAGGCAACCAGACTTAAATTGTGTTTTGCTGGTTGCCTACACTGCGACTCAACACAAGTCATACATATCGGTATATAACTAACGGAAAGCAGATTTCATGCTGAGCTTTTTGCAGCAAACTTTGTAATTCAGAAACTTCCTTAAAGATGTCGCTGTTACTATAAAATAAAGGGAGTTTGCTAGGTAAAGAAAAATCGGTGAAGATTTTAACACTCTTGTTTATTTAAAATGGAACTACTTAGATTAATGATTTGTATGGAAGCGAAATTGTCAGTAAAAAGACCTACGAGCAATGAGTCAACTCTCTGTCGTCAATCGTCGCGCCGTGGTACTAAAGATACCAGTACCTGTGTGTTTCCTTATATAACTCTAATTTAATTTGAAATACATTTGGTGTGGTAGTTAAACTTCTAATAAGAATTTTCAATATCTGATGATTTACATTGCGAAAGCTTGTTAATCACCATTGAAGAAGTTCATCAAAATCCTAATAAATAGTCATATAAACTTATTTTTGTATAGAATATAAATTAATCATATTGACACAGCATAAAGCGTACAGAAAAGACACATTTTTAAGGAAGTGTAAGGCAAAGAATAAGAAACAATTATTTTGAATATTCTTTATCTGAATCAATTTTTATAAAATTAGTACATCCATGAAATTTTCTGTCTTCTTTACATAATATACATCAATTATATATCAGATATTTACCGCCTTGGTCTCTGTTAAACTCTACAAATTAATTAAATGCTAGACTGTGTAAGCCAGGGAACAGGAGTTATCTATACAACATACAAATATATTTATATAAATAGCGCTCTAGAATAGAAATGATTATATCTAATATTTCGTAAATTCGGAAAAGCTTTGCCGAATTTTCCGCCAACGATTAGTAGACGGTATTTACTATTATCATGTTAAGACCTCGTAGGGCTTGCTAACATGCGTTATCTGCGCACGCAAAAACGCTGTGTACATCTGAATGCCATCAATAAGTACGCGCAAATAAGATACACAAAACAAACTATATATGAGAAAAATCAACATGCGCAGTCACTTACAAATATCCATAAGTTACAATAATATCAATATGAAATATCTAAATTTCTATAAATGATGCGATGTGTCTCGCTTATTATAATAATCTCTTAATATATACATATGTACAATTGTTGCTTTCGAATTCGCAGAGAATCATTATAAATAGAATTTCTTCTACATTGCAAACTTTTCTAAACACATACATATTTGTGATTTTACATCCTTCCATGAAAAGTTTTTCTTTTAATGCTGAAGAGTTACAATGCTTTTCTATGTTTAATCTTAGTGTTTTTCAGGCGCAATTTCTAATAAACTACAATAGTTTACATTTATATCAGGAACAAATTATAAATAAATACGCAAAAACATAAAATACTATAAAAAATCAAAAAACAAAAACTATGTACACCAATCATCACGTTCAACATTAATCATGATTGCCGTATGATAATATTAAATAATTTGTGATTGTTGTACATTTACACGTCACATGTGTTTTTACGGATTGTGTTAAGCCCTTATCTGTGAGAATGTTTTGCTAATTTATCGGTC
Source organism: Mimaenictus wilsoni (assembly GCA_027575185.1). Taxonomy (NCBI): domain Eukaryota; kingdom Metazoa; phylum Arthropoda; class Insecta; order Coleoptera; family Staphylinidae; genus Mimaenictus; species Mimaenictus wilsoni. The sequence goes on from JAODAC010005689.1 coordinate 7,289, forward strand.
TCTATCTCAGATGTACCATGGATTAATTAAATGAAATGCATTTTGGAATTATTAATGCGTATCTATCTCATTTCAATTATAAGGTAATGTCTGCGATTAGTTTAGAAAAATAGATAAAACAATGGCACAGATTAGGACTTTACATGGCTGTTTGCGACAACAAAAAATGCACCACAATCAATTTACACACAAAATATCGTAGAACTTTCAGAGATTTGCTAACAAAATGATGCGCAATGAAGAAAAAAAACGCAAGTATTAAATAATATCACACTAAAGAGACAAACCGATCGTGATTTGGATTTGATGGCCCATTTATACGAGCTAAGTGCAACTAGTTGTCTGAAACAAGAGCACTTATATTGTGTAAATGAGTCGATATATCGTTCGTTGTCATCATAACATCACGAGATCATTAATAGCTTTCAGCTATCACCTATAATAGTCTGGAGGAAATTTTGAAAAAATATATCTCCCAAGAGCTTGGGATATTTATGCATGGTAGCAGATTAAAATTCCATCGGTTCGACTCGACTAACAAAACGCCTTGACATGATTTACAGTGTGTGGACTGACATCGACTCGCGTTCGGCTTTTGCGAATTGTCGATGAGACCGTTCGAGTTAAATTTATTACACTGGCCCCTCCGGAAGCGGTGCTATTATACACTATTAGGCACGTTATACGAGCACTGTGAGCACATCCGTACTCGTAGCACTGCTGCAAGCATGTGCGTGTTGCGCCGATGTCCGTGGTTTGTTCACATTGATCACACTCTTGCTGAAGTCCTTATGGCCGGAGGAGTCGTCAAAAGCGGCCGTCGTGTTCTTACGCACGTCGGGATTCTGTGCCTTGTAGAGCATGATCTGACTGCTGCGATGCGCTGGCTTCAGGCCAATATCGTGAAAAGCGTTGATGTCGTTGATCTTCAAGGAGTGCTCGGAACTGGTGCCGGGTACCACCAACATAGCTTTACGCGATCCGGGGCATTCACCCTCCGATATCATCTCGAGCATTTCGCTGGAGGATTCGTGTGGCAACAGTGAGGAAAGTGGTCGAACCACGCTCACTTTTGGCATGTCCAACCCACAAGTAGCCACCGTGTTAATACTTGCAAGACTTCCAACGTCGTCCTTCAGAGGATTTGCATATCTTCGTAAATTTTCTTCATTTTGAAGATTATTTTTCTCGTCTTCATGGTTCCTATGGCAAGATTCCGAACTCGGCGATAGATTCATTCCACTAAGACCCAAGTTCCTTCGGCGTTGCCGCAGGAAATACAGCACCGACAAACCGGCAGCGCAGAGTAAAATTATCAGAAGGCACACCAGGGTGATGAGGTACTTGTTACTCGATGGTTCCTCGGAAACAAGGGCAGTTTCTACTTTAACTTCCACAATTGAAGTTAATGCAAGCAAGGAAGTTTGCTTCCTGGATATAGCTTCGCCTAGGATTCGTATTCCATCCAAAACACCATCATTTCCACTGAGAGTCACCTCGACTGAGTCGTTGTACTCAAGTTTTAGGGCACACAAGAGCACTAGGTCATTGGGGAAGTCATTGGCAACATCATAGTTCGCGAGGAGGCGTCGTAGATCATTGCAAAGGCCTTCAACAGTAACGCCACGAGGTAGTTTGCTGCGGTCCACAAGAAGCGTAAGTCGGGCGCAGGTGTTACTCAGAACAGCTTGATTCGGCCAGCAGGTGTTCGGTGCTGGGAGTGGTGGTGGTTTCACACGACGTCCACTTTCCAAATCACGGCATTCGCCATACGGATGGCAAGGTGGGGACAGGCAAGTCTCCGTCATGGGGACACAAACTTGATTGTTGTTGCAAAGGTAATTCGGGTTGTTGTGACCAGCACGACAATTTCCAAGACCACACCATATTCTCGTGCATTTCACTACGCCGTTCACGCACATGCATGTGTTGCATTCGTGCTGCCAAGTCGAGTTGTTTTCCAGGAAGTGTCCTTGCCAATTGCAACTACCAGGTTGTGGCAGATAGGACATATCATCAACTATAAGAAAAAACATTACATTAATATCATGACATCAAAAAAGTAACCAGGAGACTTAGAATGGCGTAATAACAAAAAAAACATACATTGACAACGTTTACCACGTTTTCCAGGTGGACAAATGCACTGAAAATCTGCAATACCATCCACACAAGTGGCACCATATCCGCACGGATTTGAAGCACAATCGTTGACATTGATCCTGCAATCCGGTCCTGTGAAACCATTAATACATTGACACCAGAACCAATTAACACCATCGATGCACTTTCCGCCATTGTAGCAAGGCTGTGGATTGCAGTCATTCACATCATCTTGGCAATGGTTCCCTTCGAAACCCTCACGACAAAGACATTGATAATAGTCGCCATTATTGACACAGGTTCCTCCATTCAGGCAAGGGTTGGAACGACAGGCTGTCCTCTTCGATAGATGACAGGTGGTACCATCAAAACCAGGGGGGCACCGACATACGAACGTATTTCCTAAATCTTGACACGTTCCGCCATTCTTACAAGTAGTATGATCGCAATGGCTATCCTTCAATTGGCAACTTTTACCTTTCCAACCATTGCGACACTCGCACTGAAAGTCGGCAACCTTATCAATACAGGTACCATTATTGTGGCAGGGATTCACGTTGCATTCGTCCGTATCTGAAACAATAATGGAATTTAACATAAGGCGACATTATCTCAAAAGTAACATTAAAGGAGACAAAGATTTAAACTTACTTATATTACAAAGAGCACCTTCCCAGCCATCTTTGCAAATGCATTGGAAAGCGTTCACTTTGTCAATGCAGGTGCCGCCATTTTCGCACGGATTCGCCTTGCAGTCATTAATATCTACACAGAAGGAAGCAACAGTTAGAGGAGGTGTGATTTACAAACTAGTACAATTCACTATATTTGCAAGGTTGAGGATACTTACTCTCGTGACAGAATTTGCCTGTGTATCCGGACTCGCAGGAACACCTGTATCCCAAACCTTGCTGATTGACGCAATGGCCATGATCGCCGCACATGTCAACATCGGTGAGTCGACCGCCACCCAATGATGCGCCGAACATGCAGTCAAATCCTGCAAAAAGAGAAAACCAACTGTCAGAAGAGTAGCGGGGAGGAGAATCTGATACGTATTTCTTTGGAAATGTTGTTTATGTACAAAAACAAATAATTGTCGACCTAGTTCAGATTTTCAGGAAAGTAGGTATGTTGATACCACTTGAGCGAAGAATGCTCACAGGTAGATTCAAGAACTGAAATGAAGACAATCTTTCCAGTATCACTGAAGGATGAAGTACAGGAAATAAGTAAATCTGTGTAAATAATAAAACATGAGTTCTGAAACCCGGGTTTTTCGTGTATTATTGACAAGGCTTGCCAGGATACGTCAGCAGTACGATGGTACGTATGGTAAGCATGTGAACGCGCTTTGATTTTACGGTAATTCCGTCGGCTCGTTACGTTCACGTGTGTCCACCGCGGAGTCGAGGGTCCATTTCGAAGCGCAGCGGGACGCGGCCGCAGGGGACCGCCAACCGCGCGCCGGGCATCTTGGAAGACCAAGAAATTGCCTGTCAACCGGCGCGTCACGGCCCAGTCGCAAGGCGTGTGCGTTCAGCACGAGTAATTCCAAAATTTATTTTCGTGGCGCTGGCTTCACAAATCAACAAGCTCTAAACGTGCCGCCATTTTGTCCCGCGAAAATTATACGAAATTATTGCCTAAAACATACCATCATCGCAAGGTGGATTGTCGCAGACGATCTTTGGAACGCTGCAATTCTTGCCCTGCCAACGTTCGTTGCAGTGACAGTAGTATTCACTTTGCGTGTTGAAGCAGGGCGCGTCGTTTTCGCAGGGATTGGGACTACAATGGTCGTGATCATTCTGCAAACAGAGAAAAACAGGTGCTGTGTTAAACCAAGACGAGGCGTTGCTGCAATGCTGCATTGCGTGCACCAGTGGAAGAATAAACAATAAAATAATGAAGAGATGAATGCCGTGATTGTAGCCGTATGTGTGAGGGCACCGATGGCGATGTGGTGTGTGTGTATCATTATGATGATGAGGCTCGCGCGCGCGTTGCTTCTTATAAATTGTCCCTGCAGGCTGACCAAGCTCGTGTACAAGTCGTACATGGAGTTGTTTACATGCTAAACGTTCTAGCATTTTGTAAACGATGTGTGCCCCCAAGGAAATCACTAAACACCCGATTATTACAGATAATTTCAATGGTCTACGCGGCGGTAATGTTCACACTTAGTCAAAACAAGTGCGAAACCCGCCTGTGGTGGTCCCCCACAGGCAAAAAATAATCAACCTAATTAAGTTGCTATTGGCAAGTATTAAGTTTAAGCTGATTTAGCACTTACCTCGCATTCGTCACCGGTGAATCCCACGGGGCAGATGCATCGGAAGCCGTTGACTTGATCATCACACTCGCCGCCATTCTTGCAGGGATTCGAGGCGCAGTCGTCAATATCGGTGGCACAGTCCCGTCCTGCAAAAATTAATTGTGTTCCAATATATGTGCTCTGCACTCGCAAAAAGCCGCGCAGCGCTAAATCTGCATCGCGATAGTGGGCACCCGGTCTCTCGGCCGAGCAACGTTGCTTTATCGCATCATTCACACGTCGCCGCCGCGATTTTAATGACACATTCACTTATTCCGCGGTTTCGCACGAAGTGTTTCGGCAGATGCTATCAGGCGCTCATTCGCGCGGCGCCCCACACGCACACCAGTGGAAGCGATGCGATGCGAATCTGAGGGTCGTAAAACATTCCCAGCCGCCGATCGCTATCCAAATCGCTTCGAATTTGCGTCTGCTGCGATTCAGACGAGCGCAAAAAGGCGTTAAGTGATCTGAACCGGGGGCCGAATTTTGCACTCACTCGCAAACAACACTCACACAGCTGCATTGAAACCCACGTGCAGGAAAACAAAATATGGTACCTGTGTATCCGGGCGGGCAGGCACAGTGGTAGTCATTGACGAGATCGATGCACGTCGCTCCGTGCTGACACTGGCCAACGCAGTCGTTGATGTTCTGATTGCAATTGTGACCGGTCCACCCGACTCGGCACTGGCAGTGATAATCGCCGACGCGATTAGTACACGCTACGGCGTTGATGCACGGATTCAGCAGGCACTCGTTGGCGTCTGTTACCACATCAATCATGCAATCAAACAACACCAACAATTAACACAAGAACTAAGAGCTAAATCACAGCTAACTACTGCGTCTGAACCTCCAAAGTCTACTTCCAGCTCCATTAAAACTTGACCATGTAAAAACAAGAGCTTATAAAATCAGAAAGAGTTGGTTCACTCACCAAATTGGCAAAGATTGCCCTCCCATGCCGTTGGACAGTCACACCTAAAGGCATCCTCCAGATTCACACAGGTGCCGCCATTTTGGCAAGGAGACGATGCACATTCATCAATATCTGTGAAAGAAGCAAACAAAGGACGTTATTTTTCGCTGAGAAGTTACGACTGCATACCGGGCCCAGGCATACCCGGACGCGCAGTCACCGGTTAATTAATAAAGACTTGATTGACTGCTATCTCTCTGCGGAGCTCTTTCTTTGTGCCCGCGAAGTATATCGTCCAGATCGTTGAAAGATCTGGTATGTCAATAATCCCGAGTGGCTACGTACACTTAGACACACCATACTGAGGGTACCAAATGACCGGCCACATGTTGGTAACCCATCCACACCAGTGACAATTAAACACACTGTAATCTGGTACCCACAGCGATAGTCTCCAGATCTCACAAAGCTAGAAAAAGGTATTCAGCTTTGGTTCATTCATTTTCTCGTATAATTGTCATTCCAAATGAGGCGCAATTAATTCCCTGAGCTGACAACTCACAGCCGTACAGGTTGTGGTCATTTAGATAAGCATCTCATTTTGTGTGACGACGCACTCGTTGTGGTATTTTATTCGTCTAGCGTTTGGTAAAGAAATAAAAGGCTTGCGTTAATTTACGTCACGCACGCAGCCGATTTTCGACTTTCACCTGCAAGTGCGTTTTGCAAATGAGTTAAATGCGTGCGCTTTATTTGCGCAGGAATAAATGGCGGGCACGTAGAGAGCGCATGCGGGAAGTGACGAGTCACGCGCGCCACCCCAGAACGACACAAATAAGTGCGGTCGGTACGATCGACATTTCGGTTGTTTTTCACAAATGATCGCTGCACTTTAGTGTCCCTGGTGTGCATGTTGTTCAGACTGGCGCGTGTGTGGCATTAGTAAAATAATCACGTGCACGAAACGAGAATGCTGTAAAATGTTGCACGGCGGCGGTGAAAAATCACAAAATGGACGATGCATGTTCGGAAACGAAACGACGGCTTTCTAAACGGTGGAATAAATAGACACATCAAATAAAAATCGCCGACATACAGTATGCCAACCGGTGGGTAACCCACCCGATGGTAACGTAGTACCATCGGCGTTGGTACCAACCACAAGGTGCGAAATAAACACAGCGTATAAAAGCCATTGCTGTCTTCGTCGCAAGTTTATTGCGTTTCCCACGCACGACGACGAATGCGCCCATCGCGTCGGGTGATGCGTGAAACTAGGTTTGAGTTTGGGTGGTTTACCTAATCACTACCCAAACAGAAGAAGCCGTACTTGGTTGGCACATTGATTGCGACTGTTTATGCCGCCGCGTGAGATTTGTACGTCTTTGGCGTCGATTGAGTTTTCACCGCGATTCGCGATTTTATGCACGCCCCGCATGCGAAACACGCAGAACGGTAAAACGCGTACGGAACATCGATCCTGATTCGATCGACGGACGCGGCTGCGTGCATCGCACGCAGTGCGACACAAAGTGATAATCCAGTTCCCTATGTGCAGCATTTCATTCAACCCGATGCGGCCTGTGTTCAGCCCGGTGCCGCGCGCGTGTAAATAAATTATCGAAACGTTTCGCTAAAGCTAATTTATTAGCGATGCATTGCCAGCGCGCGCAGCATGCACGAACGTTTTAATAAATCGATGCGCGCGAGCCGTATTATCACACTGCCGCCGCCAGCCAGCGCAAAAGTAATCCCATCAAATTACCAGATTACACGCTGGGAACGGATAAATGTTCTACGAGACGGAAACCCAACCTTAGAAAGAAAAATTTGCAAAAGACACATCATTTTGCAATATTTATCTTATATTACGTTTATAACATTTGTCAATAATTCATCAAAATGAATTTACCCAAAGAAATAGAGCTTGTATAAAGTAATTGGAACGATCTGAAGCTTTATTTTCCGATTTCCCCCAAATGTGTCCTAATATCTATGCAAATGTCTGTATTCTATCTAAAACTAGAATGGAAACAAAAAAGAAACCTTGCTTATATTTTCGCAACCTCCAGAGGAAAAATTCTGTACCGAGGGCATTGCTGGATCATCATTGCATGCGCGCCAACTTCGTGTTGGATAAGGTGGCAGGAGAGGAATGCGAGGTCAGAGGTGAAGAGCAACTCTGCGAGTTCCACCGCGCCACGGCATACACCAAAGCACGCACCGGTCTACAGCATACATACCAATATGCAAAAAACTAGACATAACCCATTAAAAAAAACATAACCAAACTTATACGAAACCTACTTAATCACTTCCTCTCTCCCATTTAACGATATAGAGCAAAACACAACGATTTAAAGCAAGGCGTAGCCTGAAAAATACTCGAAGCGCTATATTAGGACATGCTGTATATAAAGAAAGGATTACCCAAGTGCGCAGCGCAATAATTAAGTTTCCCCGGTGCACTTTGGGTGCGAGCGCGAGCACGGTTCGCCTAGGTCCGAGCAAATAGATATAATAACGGTGGGGGCTCTTCAACTTCTCGCCGGAGTTACTTAAGCCCCGGTATGCGCGGGGGGCATACGCGGCCGTAATTGCTAGGTAAAGCCCGCTGATTTATACGGACCGGGCACCGGCATTCTATTTTTACGTACGTGCGCTATTAATTCGCCGCCTGAACATTCAGCCTGCCCTCGGACAGGCCACGCCGCCCCCCAATAATCGTCGATATGAATGCGTTACCGGTGAGCAACCAGGAACCGGCGATAGCACCGGCGATAATCAATGAATTATTTGTTATAAAGTTTCCTTAAGCAGTTCCTGTCTCTTTCTACTTGACATCAGCAACTTGCTACTCAAAAAGCATGGAGTTTCAGAAGGAGTAACACCGCGTATGATTAGCATCCAACCCTCTTGCGGTGCATTTCGGTATTTGAAATTAATTAAGTTTTAATCAGAGAGAACCACGATCACGACTTCTTCCTTCTTCATTTCGCCGGAACGTTTCTCTATCGATCGCAATTAAGATTTTACGTAACTTTGTAATTAATCGAACGTTTTTTCAGGTTGTTGCTTAGCAGTTCTTCGGTTCAGCCAAACTGATCCGTAAGCGAGAAACAAGAAGAAAAAAAGAACAAGGCTGTGGCTCGGGCTACACTCGCTTTTAATTAAAAAACGTGCGTTGTTAATAACCTGGGCTTCGAGTAACGAGTAACGAAGTTCATCTTGAAGGAGTTAGAATGAAATTTCAAAATATAACACATTTGAAAGTACTTATTTTATAGTACGAAGGTTAAAAAAAAGTTATTCTTATAACCTCATCTTGTAAAACCTTTGCAACAATTTGCGTACATATTTGACCACATGGTATACACATTTTTAAGCTGTAATTACAAGACGAAGTTGGAATGTTAATCTCCTGACTGGCTCCTGAGTTTCGTCGAGAAATGATAGAAATGCAATCTCTTAGATCAGCGACAATAATTAGACAGTCATTTTAATTAGTCGCAGGTGGACGATTATAGAACTTACCGATCTCGCACGTGGGTCCCATCCATCCGGGCATGCATTCACAAGTGAAACTGCCTGCCGCCTCCATGCAAGTGCCGCCATGTTGGCACGGCGCCGGCGCACATGGATTGTCCACCACCTCGCAATTCGTCCCCGAAAAGCCTTCTGGACACGTGCAGCGATAATTATCGGGGGCGGTATTCTCACACGTGCCGCCATTTTGGCATGGTTCTCGAGTACCACACGAATTTAGATCTGAAAAACCATTTTAAATCAGCTATGTTTACAATGCTTTGTAATATTAGAATAATTGTATGTTGAGTACAAATTGAGTACATGTATGAGATGCTATAAAATATTTTTAATTAATTGCATTGTGTAAAGGTAAAAATGGTGTAATTAAAAAAATAATTGTATCTTGTAATTTTTTGGTATTTATTTTATCTTGGGAGACTGAAAACTGTCTTGGCACTGATACTGGTACTGGGACAGCTGTCAAGGAAGATATTAAGTAGTACACTGGAGTGTCTGAGTCTGTAAGTGAAATACCGTGGGAGCTTCGTACAGGTGTCGAGAGAAAGAGGACCTCAAAACACACCGGGCCACATCATCGCATGAAAATAAGCACGAATAAGGATCACGACGGAAGATGAAGTCTTCTTTTCACACATATGTTCCACGCCGCGCCGTACCAATCACGATATGGTTTAATACACATTTCGCAGCAATGTGTTGACGTTGCAACATTACACTTATCAAAAAATTAAAATTGTAAGAAAAATCTCGCCAGAAATCTCATCAACTTTTGAATTCTTCAACTTCCAGTTAAAATTTTCCCTCGAGAGCTCACCAACATTTATTATAATAATTGTATATGTTAAATTGTTAGAAGCATCGCGACAATAAAAAGAACGACATTAATTTACAATGTTATGCGTTTTATTAAGTTCCCGGAGGTACTCACAATGCGCTTTCACGTTAACTTTTATGTTAATAAGCAAAATTAATTTCCCAGCGAACGGCAGAAGAGCGTATACCTTGGATATCATTCCCTCATTTATCAGACACTCCACACTCGAGAACAGTTATTACTTAATTGGTTACGTAATGGCCATTACACTTTCTTGAAGAATTTTCATTTTTTTCCACGTATCGGGCCCCAAGCTTTTAACTTTAAGCCTTCTACATGAACACCTGTTGAGGGAACTGTTTTACAATATGCATTGTGTAAAGCCTTCTTAAGGGGCCCTGTCATCCCTCTTAAGTCGCCCTTCAAGGGAACCATCAACAGAGGCTTTCTCATACTTAAAAGTTCTCAAAATAACGTATAAAAAGAGGCAGCAGAAGCACAAGTAGCACTCGAAAGGCTGTACATTTTGAAAACAGCATCCCTTAAATCTCTCAGGTTTTTGTCTTTTTTTCAAGGGCTAAAAACAGTGGATAATGTGATTATATCACGCCTTTAAGTACAGGAGAAAACCAGCGGCTGTATAAATCCGTAATTTATGTGCGATTCGTTAATGTTCGACGCATCGCTGTGGAAAAAGTGTGTGTTTTTTTTGTACAATGTCTGCTTGTTTACAAAGTTTAAAGATTTTAAGCTTGCAGGACGTGTTTTCTGTGCTACGTACAGAAACTGCGCACATTAACGGCCATTAGTTCTGCAGGATGGTACGCAGCGGCGTATAAATAAAAGCGTCGTTTTATGCGTTTGCGATAAATTTATAGTTTTGCGCGATTATCGTCGACGAAAGCACACATTATCGCTCGTACGACCAAACACTTCGACAACGAAGACGTACTAAAAAATACGTACAGCCGCTGCACGTCGGTGTAATTTCGCACAGGCTAATTGAAATTAATTTTGAATAATTTGCAGGAGGAAAATGTAAAATTAAATATTCTATGCACAAATGTGATGACTCTCATGAAAACCGCATATAACACAGGGATTAAATTAAATGATAGACGTGATTAAAGCTACAAACATACGGAAAAACGTAATCCAAACGCATAAATCTTGTAAAAAAAACGCAGACATGAAGCTGAGTGTGACATGACGCATTGCTTAATTTAATAGTGAGAGAGATTTGCGTGATATGGTTGACTAAACATCGCAAATCCTAAAAAAACTATGCGAAAATCAACAGATGGATTAATACAATTAACATACGCGTTTGTGGGGAGAGAATACTTGTCCAAATGCTGCACATGTTATAAAAGGAGGGAGTTTATGATAAGGGTGCTTAAATTGAGATATAAATATAAAAAACTAACTGGGGATAATATTCGTTACGGTCACAGATGAGTTACATTCAAGTGCGTTAAAATAAAAAAAAATGTAGAGGTCCGATTTCTATAAAGGAGGATGCGTTACGGGTAAAAAAATTTAGGGTGCATTTATTGGGCATAGGCATAGGCGAGGAGGGTACATCACTTGATCGTATATGCGGTGACTAATTCAACCCTTTGAGAGGTTTTTGATTGCGTTTAAAAAATTGTTGAGATTGTAACATGTGCGAAGGCGTTGTTTTGTAATCGTTTGGGTAGACAAGTGTGTTTGTGGTGTCATCGGGATATGGGTGATCAAAGGAGGAGTTAATTTGATTGGCATTGTGCGAAACTTACCCTGATCGCAGAGAATGCCACCCCAATTCGTGTCGCAGATGCACTGCCATGATGAACCATTGCAGTAGCCATGTTTGCATCCCGGATACGGTTCGCATTGATCGCAAAATTCACCTCGCCATCCAATTCGGCAGCTAAATAGACAAAAATAATAATTATTACAATTTTAGTTTTTATTCCATAAAGGGGTGCACTTGCGTAAGTTGCCTAATTTGTGCATTCAGTAGATAAAATTAAGTTAAAAGTATGCAACCAAACAATACCGAAAGGAAAACGTGACAACGTAATCATATGCAACCAAACAATACCTACTGAGCGCACGATTTCCAATGGATGTTGAATAATTATTAAAACCAAAAGAATATCTCAATTTTAACTACACGTATGTATATTATGAAATTGATGCGTTTCTGCATGAGTCCCAGCAATCAAAACGTCACCACGACTGAAATTAAGTCGAAAAAATGGGGGAAAAACGCCGAGGTATGCAACCAAACAATGCCGAAACTTTTTATTGTTCAGCCGTGCGTTGTTCGGTTAGCTGCCTGGGTGGCTGTCGGTCGCCCGGATCTTCGTGACTCGATGTATACGCGCGTCTTTCGTCTTGCGAGCAGCAATTTTCCCCCCATAGTCGATTGCTACGCGTCGAAATCAAATTAAACGTAATTATTCCTCGCGTTCGCCGGCATGCATGTTTTCGGCAAACAGAGGAAATACCAGTACAGCAAGTGCAACAACGCTCGGCTCTTTCACTGATTTCCTCCGGTTTTTGCATACGTGCGTGTTGCGCAATTGCCGTGCACCCGATTATTTTCTCAGGCGTATTCAGCAGCGCGACACACAATAACACACGGCCCGAAATAACGCAATTCCGGTGCTTTCAGTTCGTCACTTCCCGCCCGGTTTACCACTTGCGAAATGCTTGTAACACAATAGGCAACCAACTGTACCAGTGCGTGCAACAATCGTCCGCCTTTTTTACGGCTATATTCATTTGCTCAAGTCGTGCGAAATAAAAACGGTGCGAATTACACACTTTACTTACTTGCACTCCCATGGATTGTCGCATTTGCCATGCTCGGGGTGGCAGCCATCTTTGCATTTTGCTGTAGGAAAGAAGAATAAAAAATGTCATTAGTTTACAGGAAAAAATCAGTTGGACTACAATCAGTTGCAGTGACGCCTTATAATGTTATACATTTGTTTATATTTTATCTTAACTCATCATTTTCGGTGGACGTTTGTATAAGTCATGACTATTTTACAGTTAAATATGTCCTAAACTGTCGATAGCTGTAACGGTTCAGGAATTAACATACGATTTCTGAATATTTGGCAAATAATCACTAAAATATATGAGAAAAACATGTTTAGATGTGCTAAATCGTCTTATTTTCGTGAAAAAATATGCGCTTTAGCGACGGCGAGAGATCGATAGCTGCAACGGTTTCGGATATTTTCACGTCTTTCATCCCTACATTGTTAACGTTGGAAGCACATATACGTCCTGTCCATTTTACTGGTGACTATGCCTATGATGAAAATAGTTATAAAAAACGTCAGAGTAGTCTATCCACCTTACCAGCCCTGATTAATTTACGTTGGACGTATATATACGCCACGCTCAATTAACAGGATTAAAACGATAATTAAATCAATAAATATCCTCCGTTAACTTATAACCTGAGGCAGTATAAATACAATCCATAAATAATTTCAAATAAATTGAAATTACACGAGTATGAATAAGTCTAATGAGTCATTCTAACTTCTTTTAGCAACGTCGGAAATATATACGAACGAAAAATGCATAGAATGACGATGTTTTACGTAAAAAGGTTGACGTTAAATTTAATAGTTTCGTGTAATCACATCGACGAAGAGGCGGGAATGGTACCGCCGCTGTGAATGTAGTCCGTTCGCCTAATTGTCATTAAGCACGCGGGGCGCCCCGTCGGCTTTCGGTTCATAGGTTTCGCCGTTTTGGCCGGGGCATGTTCGCCAGCAGCCACTTAAGCTCGCAGCACTCGTCGATCACGACATGCAAACGCTTAATAGAAGTCCGTTGTTAAGTTAACAACATGGCGCTCTCCGCCCATCACGGCGCGCATCACGAAAAACCGATTGCCGCGGAATTAACTGCGGAGCCGCTGCCCGCCGAACACGCCATTTTCACGTTGGTTATTCGTGTTGTCTTGTGTTATTTTTTGCGTGGTTGTTGTTGTCTTTCGGTTGTTGTTGTTGTCTTTCGGTTGTAACTTACCTGTCTCACAGTTGTTGCCCTTCCATCCGTCAATGCAAGCCTTGTCGCCGTTGGCGTCGCACGTGTAGTGCCCGAATTTGTCGTCGCGAGGCCGGCAGAATTTCGTACACGTGGCGTTGTAATAGTGCGTGTTACATTGCACACGCACCCTGTAGGTGAGGCGAGCTTGACGTCCTTGAAAGTCCAGTGTATGCCAATCTGTGCTTGGATCGATTATTCCAGAGTAGGTTGCTTCCTCGATAATGTTGTTATTTTCTGTAATTAAAGAACGAAATTTGGTTAAATTTTATCTGGGTACAGCTAGTTCTCCCGTTAAAAATCCCTTGAAGGGGTACACCTAAAGTCTAGAGAGTGTGGTAGAGAGAATTCTGGAGTAAAACAAAACCTAGTTTTGTACTAAACTTCCTTGATCTACTAAAGTTATCAAAGAAAACGAAATAAAATTCATGGATACATTCACTTCCACTAAAAACTTCTGTAGAAAGGAACCGCTAAAGACAAAACGGTGAAACAGGGACATGGTTTGACATTCTACAGCTTGAAGAAGTGCGTAGGTTGGGAAAAGGTGGCAAGAACCACTCGAAGATCATCAAGAGACACTTTGAAGTGCGCGCAGATGAAGAGCGTCCTCGAGACACTGTGGGTGCACAAATGCAAAGACAAGTTGTATACGGGTAAACACGAATGAAGATGTGTCGCGACGATTGTTAGCGATGGGTGTCGAAAGCCATTTTTACCGTTCGCCCAACTCGGAAGGACTGGAAATTGACTTGTAAGTTGTTGGACACCCACGCATTTGCGAACGGTGTTGAACAAGCGCATAACCATGTACATTCAAGCACACAATGAGTATTGGCGAAATCTGTCGTGACACCTCAATATTCCTGACTGATACTCAGTGATACCGAAACGCACACCAATCCATTCAGACCACTGTATGCTGAAGATTGAAAACCCAGCAATGTCCCAAGATAGACAACGTGCCACCAAGATCGCAATCACAACCACAGTCGATTGAGAAAAGTCCATATTGCGCACGTTTCTAATCATATATTAAAATTATCAGATGGATTCAAACACTTTGTGAGTTGTTGCAAATGCCCACGTGGGCGCCGAGTGGAAAGCGTCGAAGCGATCGGTTGGTAAGACGGTAGCGTACCGCTGCGAGGTCTTTATCAAGCCTCCTCTCCCGGTTTGTGGTCAACGACGCAGACGAGATGTACGAAGTGATAAAGCGCCATGGCACGAGAGACACGAGACACTCGAAGGCATGAATCCGTTTATAATGTGTGGTTATCCAATACCGGTAAGGTCTTGCGAAGGACTGAAATCTAGAGCACGTTTCACCCAAGGGTGTTCATTTAATACGCATTCATTATGATGCAGGCGGCACACGCCGGTATCGTCGGCGAAGGAAAGCAAAGACAATGCGGAACTACCAACCCTGAGGGCCGGTAAGCGTGCAGTGACTCGCATTTCACCACGAAACAGGTAGCAGCGACTTTGCAGCTCACCGCTTCTGTGCCCTCGGGGACGAAATAAATTTGAATAATCGCCCACTACTTTACACACACTCATTCATAATGTCCCGGCCTTAATGGCTGAGCGATTATTGAAAGAACATTGTACAGCTTTATTATTTAATAAATTGTAATTATCCATATAATAATGATAGATATTTGTATTTTCTTTTGAGTTTATAATGAGGCATGAGATTATGATCAGGAAGATTTATATTCCATATATTTATATGTATATTTAATTCAAACACAACCTTGTTTCTTTTTTTTTTATTTAATATTTAGTGGGCCTTGGCAACTAGGACCTATGGACCAAGAGAGTGAAGAATGATGATTATAATGGGGACTCGAACCCTGACTGACTGCGTGGCTAGTCAATACACTACCAACTGCACTGCCCAGGTGGGAATTTTTTTTATTTTTCTAACTTGCATAAGGGACATCCAATGTTCTTTGAAACTGACTTGTATTCATAGATGTCTATGGGATAAATGTATTCATAATTCTTTCTCTATGATATTTCAGACTCAAAATCAACTGCTCTCTGAGACGCACTTAGAATATGTTAATATGAATATATTAATAATCAGTCTGATACTCGTAAACGCCTCTGTCTATGGGATGTCTATGGGATAAATGTATTCATAAATCTTTCCCTGAGTTTTTCGGACCCAGAATCGAGTGCTTACACATGTCTAGTAACTGACTAGAGTTCTTAGAGATCCCTGGGAGGCACTTACAATTATAATATGTTCAGAATATGTCATAGATGTCTCTAATATAACATGTCTATTGCCTGATTTGTTTCAATAGATTCCTCTAGGATGAATCTATTATATAATGCTTCCCCTGTGCTTTTTTCACCAACTGGTTTAACGTATCTACTAACTGACTTGTGTTTAGAACATGTTACTGCACTTACAATTAGAACATGTTCGTAAAGATAGTAATATATGCCTCTGGGAAGTAATATAGAACATGTCTACTACCTAATTTGTATTCTCAGGGATGAATCTATTCTTAATTCTTTGCCGGCTGAGTTTCCAGACGCAGAATCGACGGCTTTCACGTAAGTAGTAACTGACTTGTGTTCAAAGATGTGCCTGGGATACATTTAGAACTTATTTAGAATCTGTCTTATACTCATAGATGTCCTCTAGGATTAATTTAGAACATGTCCGGAACGTTATTTGTATTCAAAAATGTCTCTGGGATGAATCTACTCATGATCCTTTCCATGTGAGTTTTCAGACTCAGCATCAATTGCTTTCACATATCTAGCAAATAACGATAGTTCATAGAGGTCTCTGGAAAGCATCATTTTGGTGCGATTCTTCCCTCTAGAGTTATCGTTAAAATGATTCACGTCATAAAATCTGACTTTGAGCTTTGAGAATATCTAGGCTAACCGAAAAATCTAAGCGACAATGAAATCAGGATCTAATCAACAACTGCAGACCATTATATAAACTCATTGTATACGAACATAATCACAATATACAAATATATTTCGTAAAAAAACTCAGACAAAAATCAATCTAGACAAAATTACCGAAATTTTCAACGATAACCGTTCAACTATAAAAATAATAGTATAAAGGAATATCTACTAACCTGGATGTGAGTAATTCGTCTGATCCACAGCCTGAAGAATCAACGTGAAGGATCTCTGCAACAAAATAAAAACGACATTACGACAAGAACGTACGAATATCTCGGATGACGCAATTAAAACAATCGTGCGAAACCTTTTAAGACGAAAAGATCATATTTAACGGCTCCATTAATATATAGGTTGGCGAAATTGTCATAATTGAAAGTTGTGTCACTCTGCAGAGATGAATAGACGAGGCGCAATCAAAGACAATGTATGAATGACTCGGTAACTTTTATGTCTTTTGTGCGCAGGTTTAAGCAGCGCAAAAACCTTCGCTAAAACTTAATAGAATAAATTACGATGGAGGTTATGTCGCGTGTTTGTCCGTCTCTAAGCGCAGAACAATCGCAATAATTGCGATTGAGTAATTTGAGCGGGTTTTGCATAACGCACACGCCCTACGTAAAAGATGCAAAAACATTTGCATAAATAAATCAATACGTACCGATTGTGAGTACAAGCACAATAGAATAAAAAGAACGTTTTAATGTATCTAATAACTGTTAATTTAAATCAATAATGAAATAATTTATCGCCGGCTAATAAATTTCGGAGTAATATAATAGTTTTGACATGAATGCGGCTGTCAAAATGTTTTTCAAGATGGATGGTGGTGTTGCCCGGAGGGGCATCTTCGACGCATGCGAAATTACAACGGTAAATTTTTTCGCAGCCGGTATGCCGCCATGCAAATTTGAGTATCGCATGTATGATTAACATGTATTAATCGTTAACATATAAAATATAGTCAGTTGCAGATAGTAAATACGTTTGGTAGTAGCCTACCGAGTTTTTGCTGGCCGTGCTTATAAACACACTGTATGAGAATGTAAAAAATACATATCATTAAATGCCTTGGTGGTCCCATGCTGGCTTTAATGCTTAATTTCGCTGGCGAAAACGGCGCATTGGCGCAATATTGAATTTTTATTTTATTTTATTGATATGATTATTGCTTCCCGCGAGCTTTTGCCGCAATTAAAATATAAATTATTGCTTATTGCGTAATTTATTTCAATTGATTTTAAGATTAACGAAAATTGTACATGTTTTTTTTCTACTCCTGTTTTATGATATGCACATTATAATAACGATTTTGATTAAGTAATGGTAATCACTTCCTTAGGCTCATCATAACAGTACTGGCAGATGAATACGTTTCAATATTGTTTTGGATTAAGGAATATCATACATATCTTTTTCTAGCTCTGTTGTATAATGTATATACATGATATTAATAATGTCCATTAAGTTATGATCTACATAACCTACGGCTGGTCTAACAGTACTGGAAGATGATGTAGTTCTAGGCATACAAGCTGAAATATGAGTTCATAGGTGAGGCCGGCGACGGCGTCGTGCACTGCTGTATTCGCAATAAACCGTGAGTTTGTTATGCGCTGCTTGCGCACGCCACACCGCTGCCAGCAACTGCGTCGTTTGTAGCGCATGCGCGTGCCAATACGTAGAGCGGGCTGATGCGCCTGCCCATATTCTGTAAATATTGACAGCAAAGACACCGATACCATAAAAGTAAATCTACTCATTATTACAATATACTATTACTTACAAGAAGTAAAAATCATTTACATGACTTAATGACTAATTGGAATTGACACATTGAACTACTCTTATGTTAAACATTACTTTAACTTGGTCTCTTATCGCCAACATGTTTAAATTGCTAATAAAAATAACATATTATGATACATATTCACAGATAAAATACGTGCGCGATTTTATTAGAAAATTGATGATTATAAATGATAATAACAAGAGTAGTTGATGCCATTATTGATGCAAACATTCGCCGCGAAAACAATGATAAATCATGCGCTGTTTCGCATGAATAGTCGCTTGCGACTTATCGAATCAACGGCACGGCACGGCGGCCGTTTGCTGATTGACTTCGACTCGACGCGCAATATCTTCGACGCTTTGTTGGCGCACATTGTGCGCTGAAAGCCAATTACAACTACCGTATGATGGTCGGGTCTCACTCGCATCGCGTCGATAAAAGAAAGAATCGAAGACGTCGCCAAAGGATCGCTCAATCCCGCAGCGAATTCAATCCGAAATAAACTCACGGCACAAACTCGCTCATACGATGGAAGTGCATTAAGTCTGCAATCTGTTATCCGCTGACTGCTTAATTTTTCATTAAGAGCTTGTTATAGAGAGACATCTTTGTGATGCATACGCGAACTTGTTCCCCACAGAAAAGACCAGTGAAAAAAGTGTAAAAAGACATCCAAGTCGGTTAAAAAGGAATGAAGATATTAAGGTTTTTATTTTCGTGCCTTAGGCGTGTGTGACGATTGAGTCGTTTAAAGTATACATTTTTGTTTAATATAGTTCATTTTAGAAATTAATTTACTTTGGTTCATTTAATTTTGGTTTTAAATGAAAAGATGAACACTGGTGTGATTGATAGCTAACGTTATATTTTCTATGCCTTAGGCATGGAAAAACCCTCTGAAACTTCATTATTTACTAATAGATTTGTATTAATTGTTAATATTTATATTGAGTGGATGTGACAATAATCATAAAAAAATAAGTGGGAACGAAGCTATAAAGGTTTTATCAGAGCCTTAAGCGTAATTTTTATATGTTATTATTTAACATATTTAAGTGGCTATTCACCATTATTTCATATATTTGATTTTTACAATTTCCATTGAAGTTATTTATATGGTTTAGTATTCATGAGTTGTTATTGCGTTGTTGTTGCGTTGATGTTGGTGTGCTGTCTGATATTGTTGTTTACTTTATGAGTGTTAGCAGAATGTGGAGTAATGTTTGAAGATTGTGCGTAGAGATGATTTGTTGGGTGACGGGGTTGTGTGGTGGTGGGGTGTATGTATTGAGGGAGTATGACTTTTTGTTGAATTTGTTTAAATAATTCACCCGAAATGAAATGTCCACCCCGAGGACATGAACCCCGACTTCCTTCATGTTAAGCAGATGCTTCACGAGCCTAGTCGTGAAGCCCACGTGGGCTGTACATATTTATTTTAATTTTAATTCTTTTCATTATCTTGGTTTGCAGAGTAGACAACCTGTATTGGCACATTATTCCCCCCCCCCTTTCCATTACATACATTCATTATAATAAGTAACAAGTAAAACTTAAATACTAAATACTATCAAACAAAAATTGATTAAATAAATATTTCAACAAAAAATAATCAAAGCCGCTAAACTTCTTTTGAACTATCACTCCCTGTCCTTACTCCGGACTCCTTCTGCCCGGCGTTTTCCTCCTTCACTCCCTAGGTACCTTCAATTTGACGCCTCCCTGTAGTTGATGGTAGGTAGGAGTCCACTCCGCGCTGTTTCCTTCCGCTTTGTTATCACCTTCAAAATTGCCATTCCCCTTCCACCCTCACTCAGCCACTCTTTCACTCCCCTGGCAATCACGCGCCCACTCCTCTTTCACTCCTATACAATCAGTCCCATATAGGATTCACCTGGCATATTCATCTCCCATCCACACCTTCCATCCCCTCTCTTTCGATCCACACTGTGCTCTAGCTATGCGTCTTTTATCCGCCTCTCTTGGTCTGTATTAGACCAATGATACGCAAATCAGGCCTGGTTTTGTTGAAGAAAGTAATAAAAGTTGGTATTTTTCTGTACCTGTGGCGTGGAAAATTCCTTCATAACTTCTTTATTTTTCAACATACGTTGCTTTTTCATTAAAATAAATATATTAGGAGATATTCAGAGAATATAAAACAAAACTCAGAAAAATTGTTTATACAGAACCAAAGATATGAGCATTTAATGCCCCCTGCACCCTAGGCGCACTGACGAGTTTGTTTGTTTTGCAAATTGACCGAATTTTTTGTTGTAACTTTAAGTAATGTTGATGCTAAGAAAAGAACAACAGAAATATTTGTGCACTTCAAAAATAGTCTGTTCCTAGTCCTTAGCCTTAGAAACACCATTTACACTCATAATTTAATAATTTATTGTAATAAATCGTAGTATTTGCCAACAAATGGTATCATGCAATTTATATGACGAGAAACATTCAAATTGGTTTATTAAAAACAAAGATACGAAGACATTATCCACCCCTTAGGCTTACAGGCGACTTGGTTATTTTTGTAAATCAATCTATTTCTTTTATAACCTCAAAAAATGTTAAGATAAGAGCTGAAACTGAATATTTCGCCATGAACTTTTCCTGAGCCTGCCTAATTGACTTCATGATTTCTACGTTTTTTTCCAATGAAGACAAAAAAAGGGAAATTAGCTAATTCAAATAAAGATGTCAACATTTTATACACGTCTTAGGCATATTGACTAACTTTGTTCCCACTTACAAATCAATCTATTTCATAATATTAAGTTCATGTAAATATATGACAAAGAAAAATGAACAGTTTTATTATAGAAATAATATTTTCCTTATTTAACCTCATATTTTTTACGTTTCTTTTAAATATCAGTCGTAGAATTTTCCAACGAAGCGAAAATGATAAAAAAGAAAAATTACTAATAAGAAACAAAGATGTCAAGATATTACCTTTTACAAATAAAATTAATTCATTTATATCCTTAAATACATCTAAAGAGAAGAAGGAAAACGAATAGTTTCGCTGTGGATCATCGAAATAATCCTTTCCTGCGCCTAAGGCGTAGAAAATCCCTTTATAACTTCTTCAATTACACTAATACTTTTACGTTTCTTTTAATAACTATCAAAAGATCGGTCAACGAAGTGAATAAGACAGTAAAACATTCAAAATTAATGGTATTCCCAAAGTAGAAGCCTCTGCTTTGTTTGTGTAACAGATGAAAACTGGAAGCGACGGCAGAGTGCGCCCTGGAGCCAGAAGATGAAGATGAAGGAAGAAGAAGAGGAGCGCAAGCAAAGTGTTAGCACCTGTTGACGGCGGATAGGCCGTTGACCAGCCATTATCATACGCAACTCGTCTTTCCAGTTTCTATTGCGCTCGCGGTCCGCACCATCGGTTTTCTTTCTTCGATGGCCGTCCCTGCGCTCCCTCTTCGTCTCGTCCTTGCATCGCTCCTGCTGGCCTGCTGCCTCGCTCGGCGCTCGTCGGATGGGTCATCATCTCGCGTTATGATATTACCCAAATCCAATCCGCGGCCCTTTGTTTCCCAGCGCGCCTTTCGCCTGGCGGCGCATCGGGGCGCGCGCTCGCAGGTGCGGTTTTTACGAGCGCCGCCGTTGCACGCCGCGAGCCGGATTTAATTCAATTTGCTTAATTAATTGTCATTTTATTATATTACCCATCAATTGCGCGCCACCGCTGCGAATTGACCGCGTCCGCTGCCATCCGCCGACAGCGCCGCGGTGGTATGCGCGGAATGCGATTCGGCGAATGTGGCGAATTGTCTAAAAATCACCGCGCGAGCGCTGCTGGTGTAGTCGGTAGTTGATAGGCGACGGCTATTGGCCGACAGATGGCGCGATGTGCTAATTAGAGAAGACTTTCTAACTCGCAGATGGCTTAATCGCCAGCTAATTGAAGGAAAACTGAAGGTGGATTGAAAATCGTAAACGGCGGCTGGTGAAGTGATGTGCTTGGAATGAGTGCAACGCATTTAATGCGCAATTGTAATGGGATGAATCAACAAATCCGAGTTTAATGCACGTAATGCAGGCTACCCGTTTATTGTTTTGTGCGGTTTGCTCGACGAGTCTACAATAGGGGGATGTGAATTATTGCCGATTGGACGCTGTCGTAGTACGGCGTGCAATTGCATTGCAAGACAATGCGAGTTTGTTTCTGTTCGATTGTCGGCCGATTGTTCACTTGCAAGTGTAGGAAATGTAATTATCACGATGGAAACGTGCGCGTTAAACATACGCCCAAGACGTTGGAAATCATGTATTAATTCTTTCTGTTTTTATCTTATTATTTTATTTCATAATTGTATATGCATTTCTTTGCTTAAGAAAATTTATTTAAATTAATGCAGTTTGGTTGAACGGTAGCAAAGATATGCAGCAAATAAAACGCGCTAAAGGTGTGATAAAAACCATTAATTTTTTTTATTCATTATTTTAAATGTTTATTTTTTAATTTGACCAAAAGAAGAGAATAAGAAAGTAATACTTTCATTAAGTAGATATTTCCAAAAGTTTGGAGTTTAGGCCACGTAATTAACGTGATGCCAACATCTGTTGAACCATGACGTTCAAAAAATCAAATAATTCACTGCATTTTTATCATATTTTTTAGTTACCAATTTTATTCGTTTATACACGTATACGTAAATTAAAGAATTTAATAAAATTATATTTTTGAATTGAATGCCCTGAGGAGCTTTGGGATTCGAATATGGTAGGAACGAGTTTTGTGTCATGGTCGATTCGTAGGACTTTTCCTTTATGTTTTGGTCTTTGAATTTAATTTTAATTTTTATGGAAATTAGTTTATTTTGGAAAAGTAATATTTGATTTTAGTTTATTTTGTTATTTTTTTTTATTATTGGTATATCTTTTTCTTGTCAATTGAATGTGTTTCTTATTTTTTCAATTACCGCACCAAGTTTTTTAGCGATTTGATACCAACACCTGAAATCGCCAAACAATGACCTGGTCAACCTCAAATAACCACGCAATTCTAAAGACTAAAACATAAAGACAAATATGTCCTTTAACAAATTTTAAGAAAGCTTCAAAATAATTTGAACATAAACGTATATATGAAGGTTTTATTTGTGCCTTAGGCGTACTGATGGCCTACGCCTAAGGGGCGATAAAAGCACTACTAACTTTGTGATTTGCAGGCACATTTTTACGTTTTATTTTATTTTTATTTTTAAATAATATTCATATTACAAAAAAAAGTAATGCATTGATTAATTAGTATAGGCAACGTAATTAACATGCTCAAAAGCTGTGGTAGATGATGCGCCCAAAACTATCAAATAATATTGTATTTGGTCCGTAGACCTGGCCATCGACCTAACTGGTCCTTCAGCCGTTTTTATACAATTTTTTGTTTATTGTTTTTCAAGTACATGATATGTATTGTGATATTTTTACAATTTTTTTG
>JAODAC010005700.1:0-31226 GCA_027575185.1 Mimaenictus wilsoni
ATAACTACAAAATACAGTACCTAGGAGTTACATATTAAAAAAGGTAGATAATAAATAATAAAAAACACACCTCGACGACTAAGTTTAGTATACTACATTACCTACACCTACACAGAAATGAGCACGAGCATAACATGTTACACCTATGGAAATTATTTCAAATATGTCGAATACTTTCCATAATATACGATGTTAAGATAGTTTGACTTACACACATACAAATAGTCAGTGCAATATTAATGTGTTGTAATACGTTTGAACCTAAATTATATGCTAGTAAATCAACTTAGTTAACTATTGGTAATTATAAAGAGAAATTAGCGAATATAACTGAATAAGTTACAAGTTAGCGCTGAGCGTACAAGTTCTCGTAAGAGTACTCATTTCTTCGCATTGTCCCCGTTTACTGATAGCGCTAATCAGTACTTTAAAGCACACAAAGTTGATGGCGACTTGGAATGCGTGACTTTCGCAAGGCAGTACGTGTATGTTCGTACTTGAAATCGCTTGATTTAGTCTAGTTTTGGACGGATAGTTTAGTATGCTCGTGATTAGCATATTAAAGCGCGACACGCAGAAACGCGGAAATGATGTACGGCCAGCAGGAATGAAATGCACGCCATGCCATGTCTCAGTGTCTCAACAACGTACACGATTGCGTGGTTTAATGCGTCCCTCAAATTTAATGTTTAGCATTGAACGTGTTCTATAATCCATTCAGTGCAAAAAAAAACTATTTGATAATAGTTTAGATAAGTTTATGGAGTGAATTATTTGGAACCAAATTATAACGGGAATTTGGTTCCAAATAATGCACTGGAATAATCACATCGTGATATTCCATTATGTTGGTGTAATGGAAGCTTCCCTTGTATATCATTTTATAATAAATAATCATTGGCATTTTATAAATAATCTGAAACATGCCCTGCGCCCAGGCAAAAACTGAACCGATTTTTGTAGGATAGATGGTATCAAGGGTAAAACTTAACTCAACTTTTAAATTGCAAGAAGTCGGACTTTCCACACGCATGGACCAAGAACCAACGGACTAATTGGCTGATCTCATTGGAAGCTCAGAAGCAGATCTTCAGAACGCCAGACATCTTGTATCTATAGAATCATTTAGGACTGAGGCCTAAATGAGGTCTAAATGCATTTTGTGTTTCTTCTAGGTTTTTCTTTCCACTATATATTCTCTCAATTTCAACCCTACATCTGTTTCTACAATTTGCATGCATTCTCATATTTTTAGTACATGTCTAGTTTCCCTTTGACCAAAGCAATATCTCTTACTTATTTTACTATCGTTCTTTTTCTAACGTACCCTCGAGGTCTTTATCTCTCTTTACCTCGAGGACTTAGTTTATATTACAAGCGAGTTATGGCCAGGGCAAAGAAGAAAGGAGTGGATGGAGTATGAATATATGGAGTCTGTAGTATGTCGATGTGGGGTGGATACCAGGGAGCTTTTGTGTGCCTGCAAAGGACTGAATGCTTTGGAATGTAAGAGGGGAATGTAACAGAGTGGACGGTATAAGGTCTACGATGGTACAAAGTGGTTGGGAAACACTGCACTAAGTTGTATATTATTATATTCAGCAGTATATCATTATCTTCTTGAAGATGTATATTTTTTACATAAACCGGTATTAAACTAACATTTATATTTAAGTAGTTCCGTAGTAACCTACAGCTCCAATGACTAGTAACAAAATCTTCATGTTTCCCTATTTCCGATTAAAACCATAACTTTGCTAATTTCAGCACCTATTTGTTTTATTTTTCCGAGGTCACAAAATACCCCATATTTCATACATAGACCCCCCCCCCCCACACACACACACACACACACACACACTACACCTGTACAGATTTCCGTCGAGCCTGTTCTAAGACTTCTGGCTACCAATAAGTAATATCTCATGTCCAGCAAAGTCCTAAGAAGGATTCCCAATACTTCAAGTCCCAAGGACTTCCAAGTTGTAATAAACAAATAATCGAGTTGATCTTCAAAGATGATAACTTTAGTAAAAAGGTTAAATACAAATTATGCTTGGGAAATAGACGTGTAACGATTGCCATTCGAATTATCATAATTTTTTATTTAGCAGATTATAGTTTGTTATTATCTGGATAGTACACATGCCATTAGAACAATGGCCTGTTGAAAATATCAAATAATATTTTTATGCTTACCTGAGACATTCAACACAAAACACGACTGGCAATTCAGTGAATTGGCAAATAACACAATAATTATTTCAGCACACATTTGCAAGTATCTAGGTAACAATACTTTAAAGGTCATATGAACTTTTACCTTTTCAAAGGTATTCAACGTATTTAATCATATTTTAGCGCATATACCAGCGGTCGACAACCTATGACCCGAGGGTCTATTAGCCCATTTACTAATTTCAAATGGCCTGTAGGTCACGTATTTTATGAGACTTCCTTGGCAACGACGGTCAAAAATTCTTCATGATGGAGGAGTCCCCTCTTTGTGAGAACGAACATAGTGACCCAATTGTTCCTTTACTACACAGGTTGTGGTTGATTTTTACCTCGATCTAAAACCGTGTGCCCCGCGAGTCAGCGATTCACCCATTTACTAATTTCAAGAGCTCTATTTAATAATTTCAAGTGACCCACGTATTCGCAACGACTGTCAAGAATGCCTCATGATGAGGGACCTCCTTGCGAGAACGAATATAGTGACCCAATTATTCCTTCACTACACAGGTTGTGGTTGATTTTGACCTCGATCCACAACAGTTGCCGACCCCGGGAATTACTATTTGTAAACATTCACAGCATTCTCAGCAAATTAATAAACAAAAAATATAACCTTGGTAGTTACAAAACAATGGATATGTTAATAACCTTAAGATGACATTCAAGGACCCACGTATGTTAAATAAAAAATGAGTTTAATTGAAGTCTAATATATTAAAATTATTTATACAATCTAATCACTGTCAGAGCTACTGTCTGAACTGGAATGCTTCCTCTTCTTCTTCTTCGCTTTCTTTGCCTTTTTCTCCTTCTTGGCTTTTTTCGACTTCTTGCTCTTTTTCTCCAGAGGTTCTTGCTGTTCATCAACAGGTTCTTGTTTGATTGGATAGATTGGAAGACGGAAAGGCAGTTTGATATCACCATCAATCTGATCAACGAGTGTCTCCCTGGCATCAATCGGCTCCAGCTTCACATTTCGATTGTACTCAGACTTAATCCTCCTCACATTCGGTTTATAATCCTCCTGGTCGTCACCCTCGACACCATTATGTGGCAATTGGTCTTGAAGTTGCTTGACTTTATCTCGTTCACTCTTCGGCACTTTGTAGTTGCCCACATGGTCCACACGAACAGTTCTGTTCAACACCTTGATTCCGTTAAAGTTATCTACGGCTAGATCCGTCGACCGTTGATCTTCGTAGCAGATGAAACCAAATCCACGGGATTTGCCGGTGTCTTTATCTCGTACGAGGTTCAGGTGAATGATTTCCCCATATTGAGAAAAGATGCAAATAATATCACCCTCGCTGAGATCGAATGGCAAACCACCTACGAAGAGCCATGCACTATCCCTGTACTGATCATGCCAGGAGGTTTTGTTTCTTCCGGACAATTCCTGTTCGCTCAGTTTGAGCACATTTTTCATATTCCTATAAATACAAATAGTCTATAGTCTAACAATAAATACAACAACTAACAACTTTCTTACGTTAATGGGTTCATTGTGATAGCTTTTCCTGTAGAATTGCTTCTTTATTTATATAGACAGAGTATATGTCGATTTTGTGTAGTATTCAGTAGCACAGATCATATGTTCAGTTGCTTTACGTTTAGTTGCTTAGATTAACTTTTAGAAAACAAAACTTTGTTATGTGGATTGGTAACTCATATAGGCAGGCACAACTACATCTTCCGATGCGATATCACAACTACGACAACTACCGAAATGACACGATGTCATTTGACAGCACGATTATCGTTGATTGCGGATCCATGTATTCATATCATTCAGAACATAACTAGACATGTCAAGCACACCCGAAAACCCCGGGTTATTCGGTTTTCTGTATTTTCACTAGCGAACGAAGCCTTCAATCTTTTCTCAAGTTGCCTAGTGATTGTATTTAATGTATATATGTAGAAGAAAATTTGAAAAATTAATTGAGGATGCTAGTAATTGAATTTATCTTCTACAAAAAAGTGTTCCTCTTCTTTGATTTTTTTTATGTATATACATTCTTTTAATAACTAATGAAAATAAATTAACTTTCATGCATAGTCTTTTTATTTTGCAACGAGTCTTTTTCGGGTTTTAAGCCCGGGTTTTTACATGCAAAACCGTAATAAAATAAAACCGAAATTTACATAACCGAAAACCCGGAGATTCGGATTTCGGCATTTCTTTGACAAGCCTATACATAACGTACATAATTTTACAGAATGACGAAAGATTCACATGTATGCAGAAGGAACCCGAAACAATCACTATATTACTTGTCAAATAATACCACACAAAATATAGAGATGACATCAATGAACTATTTGCCTGCTTATAAAGGTATGCTTATTTTTAAGTTAATGGTATAATCAATAAAATATACCAATTTATTTAGTGCTTAAAATATTAATTCTAATTATTTAAACAATTATATTTGTTATTATTTAAAAAAAGTAAGAAAGTAAAATGGGTTGCATATATTTAAACTGAACAACCTTCACAGCTGACGCAAGTTTTCAACTGTTTCGTTTCAATCTACAGCC
This sequence comes from Mimaenictus wilsoni, assembly GCA_027575185.1. Lineage (NCBI taxonomy): Eukaryota > Metazoa > Arthropoda > Insecta > Coleoptera > Staphylinidae > Mimaenictus > Mimaenictus wilsoni. The sequence continues at coordinate 4,780 of JAODAC010005700.1, forward strand.
GGCGTGCGTTGTGCTTGCACGAATTATACAATCACTCATTATCAGATACTCACCGACGAACACAATGTTTGCAGCTCGAAGACTCGCCACCTTTGCCCTCAAGTAAGCCCAGCATCTCTACTGTATTCGCCATACTTATTTTTATTTTAATACAATTTATTAATCCTAGCAATGTGCGTTGCAAGCACACACTGCCTGACTTGCCCTACGCCTACGAAGCTTTGGAGCCGGTCATCAGCAGGGACATCATGTGCGTGCACCATCAGAAGCATCACGCCACGTACGTGACGAATCTGAACACCACCGAGGAAAAGCTCGCCGCCGCTCTGAGCAAGTCGGATGCGACGGCGGCGATCGCCCTGGAGCCGGCGTTGCGCTTCAACGGCGGTGGCCACATCAATCACACGATCTTCTGGGAAACGTTGTCGCCCAAGACGACGAAGATGTCTAGCGAGTTGACGGCTGCAGTCTGCGAGACGTTCGGCAGCTTCGACGCCATGAAGGACCTGCTGGCGGCCGCTGCCGTTGGAGTCCAGGGTTCGGGATGGGCATGGCTCGGCTACGATCCCAAGATTAGTATGCTGCAGTACCTGTTTATTCGGAGCTCTTAAATCTTATTGAGATTTTTGATTTGCAGAGCGTTTGCGTATTGTACAGTGCGCCAATCAGGATCCTCTGGAAGCCACGACTGGCGTCAAGCCGTTGTTCGGCATTGATGTCTGGGAGCATGCCTACTATCTGCAGTACAAGAACGTGCGCGCTGATTACGTGAAGGCGATCTTCGATGTCGCTAACTGGGAGGCGGTAAGTGCCCGATACGCTAAGGCATTGTGCTAAGAATCGCAGCTGAATGTTTTGTAGTTAACTACTGTTAACTGTGTTTTTAATACTATTTGAACACACTTAGGGTGATAATAAATTTGTTTTGTAACTGTCCTAGGTTTGTTCTGTTCAATAAATAAAGACTTTTAAAGTATCCACCACATTTCGGTCCTTTTTATAAGCTAATCTTTTTGGACCTTGAAACATCATGTGATACAGTACCAACTGTAAAGCTTCTTAAGCGCCTTTTCACACACAGCACGTGGCGAATCGTACTTGTAGCGATAAGTTAGCGTAGTGATGGTTTTCGTCAGAGCAATTAAAAATTCTCCACAACATCGTGCCAATACTTAATTTCACCTAAACACATAGAGGCCGTTTGTTCACATTTCATCTCTACATAACATGTAAACAAACAAAAATCATTAAACTTCATTTGGAACGAAATTTTGAATAGAAATTGAAATTAAAACAACATTCAATCCAGAAGAAATGAATAATGATAATTTTTAATAATAATAAAATTATTTTTCTGTGGATTAGCAGCAACGGCACAGAAATATCTATCCCCTTCATTTATACAGACAGATTGCATTATTCCGCGGCATTTTCAAATTTGGATAGTAAACACACCATGTGTACAACTTTGCTATTTGCACCCGCCACAGGTTTGAACTATATAGTTGAAAATTTTAATACGCAGAACCGACTCTCGATGATAATTTAAATTTAGGAACAGCTTGTCATTAAAAATGGATAAATCGACGAAAAAAGTACTATTCTGTTAAAGTTAGACGTAATTTTTGGCAAAATAAAATTATAAACCTCCTCTATTTCATTTATTTATTTTCTCCTATTATTTGAACAATTCGACACCGGAAGAAATCATACGTAATAATAGAAAATTGAAGTTCCAGTGGCACTTATATCCAATTAAAACGAATCAAGCCAAATTGAGACTCAACATTGTTATCACCATAGAACACCGTCCAAACTTCAAACTAATTCAATAAGTTTAGTTCAGTCGTTCACAAGTAATCAAAATGTTTGGTCTTTTTAAGAATTTTGAAGTGTTGTTATTATTCCTCATAGTTACCAAATTTACATTCACAACTTCATGCAACCTAAAACAGTCGTAAGTTCAAGTGTATATTTTAAGCGTATAGTTTAACTTATATAAAAAGATAATGAAGGAAATACTTCAATTGTAGTTTATTTAACGTAAATAAAAACCATGTTGCTGCATTAATCCTAGCTCGCGGTGGATCAAAAGGAATAAAATCGAAGAACATTGTAAAAATAAACGGACGAACACTACTTGCTATTTCTCTTGAAGAAATCTTCAAAGTTAGAGAATTTGATAGTGTCTGGGTATCTACAGATTCGATAGATATATATAATGAAGCTGTAGCATGTATGTATTACAATTAAATATATTTTAAGCTTTTAATACACCTGTCTTCAGTTAGTGATGAAGTTAATGTGCACTGGAGAAGTGCAGAAAGTGCCACAGATGAAGCAACCTCTATATTTGCGGTGCAGGAATTTCTTGAACATAAACCCGAAATTGATGTGGTTGCTTTAGTGCAATGCACGTCTCCGTTTGTGAAGTATAAATATCTGTTACAAGCCATCCAATTGATGAGAAGGAGTAAAGATTGTGTGTTTTCGGTTACAAAGTATGATGTTTTTTATTGTTAATTGCTTAAAGAGAAGGTAATTTAAAGTGGTCCCTATTTGGTAGAAGTTTCAAACTAAGATGGCGACGTACAACAGAGAATCGCATTGCTGCGGTGAATTTCATCCCAGAAAAACGACCTAGAAGGCAGGATTGGGATGGTGAATATATTGAAAATGGAATGTTTTACTTTGCGCGACGCAAATTGTTAGAAAATGGCGTTTTGCAAAGTGATAAGTAGGCATCTTCAATATTTTCCATTTGGTAAATTATTCGGTCACTATTTGAAGACTTGTTATATTATTTTAGTTGTGCTTTGGTTGAAATACCAGAACGAAATTCCTTGGAAATTGACTCCGAGTACCATCTTCAACTTGCACGCTATCTACTTTAAGTCAAAGTGTCCATATTTTTGCAGGATTGGGATTGTTATATTTAAAAATACTTTATGCAACGTTATTTGCAAAAATGTTACTGATTTTTGGTCTTTTTTTAAAGAGATGAAGGTGATAACTTGATTTTTTGCATTATTCTTTTGGTAAATTATTGGGTAACTATTTGAAGACTTGTTACATTATTTTAGTTAAACTCTAGTAGAAATACCAGAACGAAATTCTTTAGAAATTGACTCCGAGTACCATCTTTACCTTGCACGGTATTTATTTCAAGCCAAGGTCTCCATATATTATAGGATTGTGATTTTAATACATAAGTATTATTAATTCAACGACATTTGCAAAAATGTGATTGATTTCTAGCCTTTTATCAAGGAGATAACTGCTTCGATTACATTAAATAACTATTTCCATTGAAATCGAACATAAACATACATTCATTGAGAATTGAAATTACCAACAATCAAGTACCCGATTTTTTTTGTAATTTACTGGCCATAAAAGTAAAATTAACTTGTTTACAATCTATTACATGTATTTACTTAAGTCCTTATCTAATTTATCTCATCCCAGAGGCTTGTAGAGATAAAATTGAGTGTCTAGCAGCCGAAAAGGCTCTTAAAGTCGGCGATCGAAAACCGCTCTTGATTCGCTGGCGTCGCCATTCAACGCTAATCAACTTTATCAGCGCCAAGAGCGATTAAGTGCATTTATCATATTAAGCCTTCTTGCTGGTGTGCGCTTTGTAAGTTCGGTGGCAGGATTCAGTGTCGTTGCAATGCTGGAGCCGGGCATGAGTATTGCACCTCTGGTGGACGCCGTTGAGTGCGAGCGTCTCCTCCGGGACGTTTTCGACATGGTGGCTACTCGTATTACCGAGCTGAATGGCTACGACGATAAGAACTTTAAGATCGTCACGTCGGGCGGTAGCTATGTGCTGAAGATTCAGAACTCGCTCGACTCGCAGAACGTGCAGCTTATCGAGGCCCAGAATGCGATGATGTTGCACGTCGGCGCGTGTGACATCGTCTGCCCCCAGCCACAGAAAACCGTCACAGGCACGTATTACGAGGTGGTGGAACTACGTAGCGGAAAACACGTGGTGCGCATGATGCAGTTTATAGAGGGTTCCATTCTTCACGAAGTGACCGGCACTTGGGAGTTGTACCACAAAGTGGGGGAATACATCGCACGAATTGATAAATACCTGCAGGTGGAACCGTAATTCCATTTCATTTTTTGATTCTAGATTTGTTCACAATGTATTTTTATGAAAAAATTGATAATTGCAAATCAATCGTACCATTTTTGATTTGAAATTGGTACCTTTTTGATGTGCTAGGAAGAGGTTTAAAGTATATTTTCTTAGAATTTCCATCACAAGGCGTACGATACCCATACATCACTTTGGATGCTCGATAATGTGCCACAAGTTCGTCAGTTCTTGCACACGGTACCAGATGAAGACCGAAGGCTCAAATTCGCCGAGGTAATCACCGCTTTTGAGAAAGAGGTATTACATATTGTCGAGCTGTTGCCTCGTGGCTATATTCACGGTGACTTCAACGAGCAGAACGTTGTGGTAAAGGAGGATAACAACGTTTTGGAAATTGTTGGAGTTCTGGATTTTGGGGATACGCATAAGGGCTGCTACCTTTACGAATTGGCCATTTCGATGACCTACATGATGATTGTTAGTAAGGACGTCGTCATCGGAGGAGCTGTTTTGCAAGGGTATCTCAAAGAGCGCAGCATGAGCCAAGCAGAGCTATGCCATCTTAGGGTACCACACTTATTTTCGGATTATCAGTACATATACGTAATCTATCGTGATTTCAGATTTGCATCCTGGCCAGATTGACGCAATCCTTGATCATGGGATCGTATTCAGCGCATTTGCATCCGGAAAATTCAGCTTATTTACTCGTTACATCTGTCCCCGGGTGGCAACTATTTCAAGAGATTTACAAGAAAACGAACGACGAACTTTTAGCGATTTGGTTCAAATCACCCGCATAAATCGCTTACAACGTTATATTATTATTATGAACCGAATTATTACCCTATATTTTAGAGTCACCATGGTATTGCTTTTTGAGGAATTTATTAAGAATTCTAAGAATTAATTTTTAATGATGCAATATAAGAAAAACTTAGTGGAAGAGAATTGTTTTCAACTCTTATACCCATCAATGATAATTGTCTAGGAACTTTGTTAAAATTATAAGTATGTATGAGCTGAAAATTTTGATAATTTGCTGAGCTATATCGGCCTTTTTCAAAGTGAAATATCCAATTGGGATAATCTTACTGTAAGCAGCAACTCATCCTCTTATAAGTTTGGCTGGAAAATGCGATTTTCCTGGGTGTGAATTTTATTTCCAACTTGGGAGAGCCGTCCTGTCCTTATTGGAAGCCTCATAGAATTACATACGTTCTTATTTAAGCAGCATCTCTTCTTTAATTTCACGTCAAGACAATGCTATTATCTTTATTAATTCAGTTGGAAACTGTTATTTTCCAAAACGTGTTTTGGAAAATTTCACCAGTTTGTCAACTTTGAAAAGCCATAGCGCCCTATTAAAAGTCTCATAAATTCAGAGATGATTTTATGCGAAGTAGTAACTCTTTCATTTCAAGCCGAGAAAATGTCATTATCTTTATTAATATTAGCTGGAATATGCTATTTTCAAGAACGTGTTTTGGAAAATTATAGAAATGTTTCAACTTTGAAAAACCAAGTCGTGAAAATGTCATTATCTTTATTAGTTAAAGCGGAAAATGCTAGTTTTAAAAACGAACCCCGACGGGGCGCACGATGCCCTTGTTTGGATCCATCGACTGTGCCACTGTGGCGGCATGCTCCTTGCCGAGTTTTTAGGGATTAAAATGAACACATTTTCATATTTATAGTTCATGATGCACAGAGAAGCAGAACTCAATATTTTTAAATGTAATTGTTCGAATTGAAATTTGTAACAAATGAAAAATAAATAATATAACTTCTTAAATGCGAGAAAGATTTTGATTGCAATATAATTTATTTGTAACAGAGAGCGGCGGCTTGCCGCGTTGTGGAGCTCGTTGGATCACTGCAGTTAAGCAACGTCGGACGTTGCGTTGGATGGGTGACCACTCGGTCTCCCTACACCAGAAGTGGCTACGGCGCTGTCCGCGAACTCCTGATTTCGCCGTAAGAAGACGAATGAAGGTTGGGCTATTCGCTTGCTTTCCCCGGAAAAAAACATATGCACAAAAAGTTCAGAGCAAGTACCATCAGTAGCGAGACCGGATTGGGCCGGGTGAAAGTTACTATCCCTTACACCAATATGTGGTAGAAAAAGGGTTGTTGAATAATAATTGTAACAAAGATTCTATTAAAATTTGTTATGCCAATATTGGCCATAATATCCACATGAAACGGTTCTGCTATTCAAGTTATTGCAAACTTTAAATTTTGCATCCAACGTATATAAATTTTATTACCGTCATAAGTTTAGATAAAATGCGATTTTGCCCAGTTTTGTTTAAATTCGTTTTATTTACTCATGAATTTATTAACATCTAGGAAAATCGCATTTTTGGAGCGGACTAACAAGGATAATAAACTTTTTATAGCTAGATTATTTGGAGAAACAGCTTGCGGATCGAACGCAGGATAACCTCCTTTTAAAAATTGATGATTTTTTTCAAGATAAAAACGCTGTTTATAAAAACAATTTAGCAATTGCTGAGAGTTTCTTTATTTGTTACCTTGGTGTGATCTTTCATGAAAACAATATAATATACATTACTTATAATTAATAGTATAATTTGAATGATAATTATCACTTGTAATTACCAAGAATGCATTCGTGTTCAGAATCGCCAACGCCTCTGGTAATTTGTAACAGCAAAAATCTCCCGTCACATTTCGTAATAATTTGTTAGTTTCTTTGATTTGATTCATAGTCGACTAGAAAATTATGGCTCTGCCTTAACGTAGTTCATAGTTTAATATCTCTGTATCTTTAAATATAACAATATTTATCCTCTTGTTATAGTGTATGCATATCTCTTGTTCCATATATGTTAAGTTAAAATTCAATATCTTTGTTCTGTGTTAAAATGTAATCACTCTAAACGTTAATTTAATTTGTTTTTCATAGGCATTTTCATTTCATTATCGTTAGAATGTTCTGCTAAATTGTGTATGTGTGTTCTTGTAACTCTCGTTAATTTCCAATTGAACAAAGCGGTGAATTTGCCTTTCCTCGCTGTGGAGAAAAAGACCTTTTCTCAATATCATAAAAGCGTTCGCGTCATGTTAAGTCGGAGGCGTGTTTTTCTTTCGTGTAATGTTGAACATGTGCGTTCTCTTTATGATTATTCTCATTCGTGTACCGTCTTTGTGTCGTGTCTGTGTGTAATGATTCGAATGAATGCGCAATCAAGTGAATGAGGGGCACGTGCAAATACAATAATATCACTGAGTCGGAATGAGTGCAAGTCAATTCAAAGCGAACCGCATCGCCAACCGTCTATTATTGTCCCATTGAAATGTTTGCATTTAAGGGAATCGCAACGGGTGCGCGCTAAGTCACACTCCAGCCGGCTAAATGCGATTCCACTCTCGCGCGCGGTGAAAAAAATGCTAACACACGTGTAGAAGCATTCGTAATAAAACGTATTGCTAGTTATTGCTATGTTTCATAGATATAGGAGTGCTTTCTTCCATAAGGAAGGAGAATTGAAGGTTTGCAAAACGATTAGGATAAATGAACACACAGCACCGCGAGAGTGGCGCATTCCCGACGAACGAACAACCAATCCGCTTGCAAATGATTGTTTTCAGCTTATTTAAAGGGAGATTTGTACAGATCATATGCTGATTTGCTATTTTTATACACGTCGCTTAAGTAACTAAACCTAGTGATAACTAAATAACATGGTGAGCGTTCTAGCGACGTTCACGAACGAAAAACTCTATCACAATAGTTCCAATGTCTTTTTCCTGTGAATTAAGTGCATTTCATGCGGGGACCCAGTGTTCCAACACTTCTTTGTACCTGTAGTGACTTTGTTTACACCAACTTTCACACAATCAACAAGTTTGTAAGTAAAGGTGCTCACCGGTTGCATTCGTTTATGTCTGTAAGCAAATTTGTATTCCTTGCATATTCTGTGGAAGAAGCGCACCACTTTGAGTTCGGTGTGTTCGGAATATGTGTATCATAACGGAGAATCGATTAACACAAGAATTGCAACAGAACAACGCAATGTGCCCGAAGACAGTAGAGAAAGGGCGCCGCCATTTGTATTATTTGTTTGTCTAAGAATAGTTAACAACTTGCTCGCACAACAACTCCATCGCGCGCCTCCATATAGAAATATGTATAATAGTTGTTCGTTATCTGTTTGAACAGCAAAAGGTGGTGTTGATTCGTGACAGTCGAACGCACACTGCTGCTATGGTCTCTGCGGCGGGAGAATGGATGTTGTTGCTCACCAATCTTTGGGAATGCGTAAGCCGCGAAGGATTTTATTTTGCTGCAACAGCAAAGTTAAAATATAGAAAATAAAATCAAGAATAGAAGGTAAATGAATAAATAAATTATGTCGTACCTGATATTGCTCCTCGGTATCGATGGTACCCACAATGGCAACAATCTGGTATTGTCGCGCTTTCATCGCACCCTCGCTCTTGCGCAGCAGGCGGAGCGCGCCTGCCGCGGAGCTCGTGTCGCCAAATTGCGCCATCTGCTGCGGCGAATGACTCGGATCCAGTACAAGTAGCATCAGGGAGCCGTCCTTCTGTACTTCGATGCCCATTATCGTTCGACTGTGACCTATTCATCACAATTTATAATTCCATAAGATTAGTGTATAAATAAAATGTGTATATTCAGCAAAGAGATGCAGAACAAACCTTGATGCTGCAGATACAAGGGTGCGACAAAATCGCCGTTGTCATGTCCGTCAAAGTACTTGTGCACCCAATTGAAGAGCTCGGGATGCGCGCCACCGGCACCCGTCGGTCGATGGAAGTCCACCAGTTGGCAGCGTATCCCCAGAGAAGAGAGTAACGTTACCACTTCGGTGGCACCGATCCATTTTCTCGTATTAACTAATTTGCTGCCCAATTGTTCAGAACCCTACAATAAAAACAAGAAAACTCATCAACATTCAGAAAAGAAAAGCATATTAAATTAGGGGAACAAATTGTCATCAATAAGAGTTCACATTTTGGAATGTCTTAGAGCACGAATTATTAAATTTACCTGTATATCAAATCCTTGAGACCATGCTTGTTCAATAAGTTGCTGTAGGCGTGATATGCTCGGTACAGAGCTGCGTGGCGGCTTCTGATCCTTCCAAATTTTGTAGAGGCGCTCATTGAAGCCGGTGTGCGTGAGCAGGCTGGAGAAGAGCATCTGCGTGTTGCGATATCCGCAGCCCCAACCACGATCCCCGTACGACGACGCGTAGTGGTCGACGCACGTGCAGGTGAGAGTTCGCGCAATGTTCGCCGCCGTGCCACTCATCGCCTTCACGCGCGGCACGATCGTGCGCGTCACCGAGCTGCCGTCGTCGACCCCGCAGCTCTCGGCGGCGCGCAAGTCCAGCGTGCGCTCGTAATAGTCGGCGACGCTCATCTCGCCGGCATATACCGCTCGCTGCATGTTCGTCACCGACTGTTCGCGAAAATTGCCCTGATCGTCCATGCCGTACTGGGCGCGCAACAATTCGAATTCCCGCTGCTCGCGCTTACGCAGTGCCTCGCGTTCGGCGGGCGCCGGTGACGTAGCTGGAAAGTGGCTCTCGACGTGCCGACTTGCGCCCTCGCCCTGTAACACAATTCAGGTTGGGCATCAGCAGGCGACAAACAGGTGCCGCCTGTCAGGCTGACGTTGAAGGGGAGCGCGGGCACTCACGTTGTCATCGTCGAGCGTAATACCGCACACCGGGCACGAAAAGCTCGAGCTGGACGCTGGTGATAGCACGTCTTTGTGCTCGATGTTCACGTGCAGCTCAAGGTCCGGCGCCGAGCCGAACGCCTTCGCGCAGATGGGACACGCAAATACTTCGCTGGTGGAACCACCCACGGACGGCGACGTTAAGTCGAAATGTTGTCTAAAATCGATCAGATTATTACATATCCATAGATTACCAGAGATTTTCTTTAGAAAAAATATATCTGACATAATACCAATCCTGCTCATCATCCAAAACTATAAATATTAGAATCTCCACTATCCTAGGTATATTTTCTAATATACCAAATTGGTTGCATTATTGAAACATTGTAGAAAATAATTCCAAAAAAGTCATGCATTAAACTTTAAGGCAGGCATTAAAAGAAAAAGTACACCAACTAGAAACCATAGTCTTTACCTATTAATGTGCCCTTCAAGCTCATTTGGACTGTTGCTCGTATAATTGCACATTGGACATTGTAAAGTAGGTGCAGCATTCTTCAACTTCAAGTTGAGTGACGTTCTCAGCGGTGAGCCATGACCGTGATGGCCATGGCCATTCGTTGATGGACTCATTGGGCTCAGCTCACCACCACCATTGACCAGATTATGCTAAAAAAGCAGGAGTAATCAGCAAAACCATTAGTGGTTCAAACCGCAAAACTGGTAAGTTGTCTACCTTCGGCGCAATATTGATATTATTAATGTGGTGTCCAGCCGATCCACCGTTTGCATGGTGGTGGCCGTTATGCATGGCGCCGTTATCGTTCCACACACTGCACGCACCATATACATCTGGACTGACATCGTCTATGAACGGCGGCGGCGGCGTGTGCGCCTCCGACTCGGGCGTGAGGAAGTCGAGATGCGCCTGGTTGACGTGCAACATTAGCTCGGCGGGCGAAACGGCGCCGAGCGCACAGAACGGGCACACGGCGCGTCCGTCCACGTGCGCGGTATGCGTGTGCACGCGGAACTCATCTTCGGAGAGGCTCTCCAGACCGCAGATCTCGCAGCAGTAACTGAGATCCGGCGCGTTGCTGGCCATCTCGCTGAAGGTGCGTGCTCGCGCTGCACCCCAGCGGAACCTACAACAAACGAAAAGCCGGTTGATGGACGTGAGCGAATGTTTGTTGTTGCAGCAGCGCGACTGGATGTGCAATCTCTTTTTTTCAGAGGAAGCCCCCAAAAACCAGCGCGCACACACACTCACAACACTGCAATGCGTCTTCCGCGTTGTGGTGGAAGCACAGTGCTTTTGGGACGCGAGCAGCTGCCGAAACAGCTGGGTGTCAGCAGGACGGCTTGTTTATAGTTACCTAAAACTAACGTAAAACTAAGGGCTACAGCGAGTGTAATTCGCTTGTGTACTCCTCCATTCGGCCGACGACAACCACGACGACGACGCGGACGATGGTCGACCTACTTTTGAATTTTGACAGCTGTTTCATTCAACGACCACTTCCGCACTGGGTAGCATCTATTTATGGAGGGGGTTGGTTGTTGCAGGAGTCAGCAGTCGCGTGCTGGAAACGAGTTCTATGCTTCTGCGCATGCTGCCTCTCTTTCTTTTCCGGGATGCCTGGAGCGCATGCGTCTTCAGTAGGAATACAGAACTTTACTCAATTGGAAATACAAAACATTTTATTGTACAGCAATCCTGCTGACCGCCCCTAAAACGTTAATTTGTATCATATACACTATATTGAGGAGAATATTTCCTAATCAAATGTAGCCAATCCTCTTGCTCTTCCTTTAGATCTATCTTTCATGTACATTTTTGGATATGAACACAAATTACAAAACATATCTGATTGTATACCTATTCTGCTAATCACCAGAAAGGGTAACTCCTAGGGCCAACACTATACTCAGGAGCAGAATTCCTAATCTAATATAGACTGTTGTCCTATCATTATCTTCTGCGTAAATTTTCGGATATGAACATATATATTAACATGTCTGATTGTTAAACTATCCTGCTGATCACCAAAACCAATAACTCCTACCATCTACCTTATATTGAGAATTTTTCCAATGCAGCCAATCGTGTTATCCTGTCTTCAGACCTGTTTTGTGTCAATTTCGGATATGAATATATAAATTATAAAATATGTCAAAATATGCCCTGCTGACCATTAGGCACTATACTGAGAAGAAGACTTTCTAATCCAATGTAGCCTCCTAATCCTGTTGTCTGGTCTTCAGACTTGTCTTATATAAATTTGCGGCTATAAATATCTAAATTACAAAACAAGTCGAGTATATAGCAATCCGACTGATCACTCAAAACTATAATTCCAAGGAACAGTACTATACTGAAGGGCACATTTCTTAATAAAATTTAGTCTATCCTGGCGTCCTGTTGTTAGACCTATCTCTTGGATAAATTTTCAGATATGAACATATAAATTACAAAACACGTCTGATCGTATAACAATCCTAGTGATGTTCAGGCACGATAACCCCTATAATATACACTAAACTGAGCAGAAGACTTCTTAATCCAATGAAGCCTACCCTGTTTGCCCGTCTGCAAACTTGTCTTGTAAAATTGCGTCTATGAAGATCTAAATTACAAAGCAGACTTGCTTATATAGCAATCCTGCTCACCATCCAAACCACTTACTCCTGGGATTTACAATATACTGAGGAGAAGTCTTCAGACAAGTCTGAGGTCTTTTGAAAATTTGCAACTATGAATTTCTAAATTACAAAACAAATTTGATTGTATATCAATCCTGTTGGGCATTCAAAACTATTACTCCTAGAAATTATGCTATACTAAAGAGTTTACGCTATAGTGAGGGGAACTAATCCAATATAGCTTATCATATTGCCCAGTCTTCTGACCTATACTTTATATTGTAAGTTTATGTTTGCAAATTAACTAAAGGAAATTCGCGGATGTAAATATCCTTTCTGCAGGTATATCACATTTTTTAGCCATTTGGCACTTCGCCAACTTGCAAAGCAACATTCCCATCCTCCCTCGTAATTTTAGCTCCGATACGTATGCTAAATTTAGCTGGACGAAAACGTGCGTATCGAGCACACACGACAGTTTAGAGTGACGCGTTGAGAATGCCGGAAGACGTGCTTAAAACCTGCGCCGAATGCAAGCAGCCGGCGACCCAACGCTGCACCGCCTGTCGTCTGGTCGCCTACTGCTGCAAGGAACACCAGAAGGCGCACTGGAGGCACCACAAGAGCGCGTGTCGGGCGTATGAAGTAATGCGCCGTCACAGTGTACTATCTTGAAGGTGTTAACTTTTTCTCTTCTTCTGCGAATAGGTACAAAATATTCCCAATCTCGGCCGTTGTTTGGTGGCAACGCGGGATTTGAATAAGGGCGATTTGATTCTCAGCGAGGAACCTATCGTTTACGGACCCCGACCGCACCTTGTCGAAAAGGGACCGGTCCCGTGTCCTGGTTGCTGTCGATTGATCATCGCTAGCAAGGCTCCCAGATGCGAGGGATGCGATTGGCCTGTGTGCAATACGGAATGCGATGGCCTGCGTGACCCTCGGCGCCATGGATATGAGTGTTTCATTGTGGGATTAAGGGCACATCGTGCACTTGAAGGATTACATGAATATTATAGGTATATCATGGTTATCTTTCAAGGCTGATATATTGACTCATATTTCATCTTTAGGCAGGACGTTCTTCTGGCGGTCCGTTGCCTCCTTCTGCAACGTCAAGGATTGAAGAAGTGGTCCAAATTCATGGAAATGGAATCTCATTTTGATAAACGTGCTAAGGGGACGCAAACTTACAAGTACCTATTCAGAACGTCATTGCTTAAGACTAAATCTGATCTTCCACCTGTTTTGCGTTTTCCAGGGATGTCGATGACCGTGTTGTCCGGTATCTCTTCGAATTTATTGAGAAGCTGAAAGCTCTCGAGGATGCCACAAAGAACGTCGTGATTCCAGATGTGTCTCCGGAGACTATTCATCGCATATGCGGAATAATTGACGTCAACGCGCTGGAAATCAACCAAGACGGGGAGCTTTCAGCCCTTTATCCCACTGCATATTTGATGGAACATAGCTGCTTGAGCAATACTGTCCATACGTTCGATACCGCCGAGAATCAGTACAAAATCACCGTACGTGCATCAGTGGCAATTCCAAAAGGTGCTCATATTACCACTATGTATACGCACGCATTGTGGGGCACTCAGGCACGTCGCGAACATCTCCGAGAGACGAAATACTTCTCCTGCGAGTGTCCCCGTTGCTCAGACCCTACCGAATTGGGCACGTACATCAGTGCTCTGCGCTGCCTTGGTACCGAGGGAGAGCCTTGCGGCGGCATTCAACTTCCGCTGAATCCCCTCGATGATCTCACCGAGTGGGCGTGCGACAAATGCCCAATTCGTCTGTCCGCCGGAGACGTTGCCTATCTGGTCAATCAGATTGGCGAAGAGGTGGACGTAATTCAACTAACGAATCCCAGCATTCGTGATCTCGATACGTGCTTGAATAAGATGCTCACGTTCCTGCATCCCAATCACTATCATGCCTACTCTGTTAAACACTCTTTGGTGCAGCTCTACGGGTACCAGCAGGGCTACATGCCGAATCAAATCAGCGACGAATTGCTGAAGGAGAAAGCGAAGATTTGTCGGCAATTGATTGAAACAACGCAGAAGATAGATCCGGGTAACGCACGCCTCTGCCTTTACTCGGGCGTGCTCTATCACGAGCTGTATCTTGCAAATATGACGTTCGTAAAAAGAAAGTGGGATGTGGGCATCAAAAAGGACCTCATCCTCCTCATTCGCGAAGCGAAGGAATCCTTGGGAAAATCGAAGGAGGTTTTAGTCTACGAGAAGATATCACCATCAGGGGAGAAACTCCTATATCTCGTTGAAACATCCTTCAAGGAGTTCGACAAATGGATTACGAGATATAAAATTAATGTGGATGCCTCGTATTAAATACATGAATTAATCTCATTTTTGTGTTTTTGTATAATTGTAAGCTGTTTATCCTATTAATTCTAGTTGTATTTCTTTTCAAGGTGCTAATTAGGAACACGATAGTCAACCCAATGTGCATCACAAGCAGGAAGAACAAGGCAACCTATCAATCGTTTCCTGCAAGCTTGATATAGACTACCAACACAGCACTGTGCTATATCCCTGCTGTTGGCCGTACAATTTGCGCTCCCCCCTAAAAGCTCACCAACCGCGCGCAGCCCAGATTTAACAACAATAACAATAATAAAGCGCGGTTGTAAAATGCGCGCATTACCCGGCAAATTTGCAATGTCATCTGTCACAGGGGTTTGAGTTAATTAACACCACAGTCGCGTGCAATATTTAATTGGTAAGCTGGGTCTGTGCGGCTGGTTCGGCATCGCGAGCACCTGCGAGATGCGATCGGCGCGAAGACGGTGAGCATGCTGCTGTCGACGTACCTGTTCACGCCGGTGGTGGGCACACTGGTGCTCTGTCTGGTGTCGTACTACCTGGTGAAATGCCTGCAGAATCGCGCCAAGCAGGTACCGCTGAAAGACTCGAAGAACCACAGTTGGAAGCCAATCACACTCTCGACACAAGTAAATTCCTAACAACTGTCTCGAAATAAACAGGCACAATTCGTTAAAAATACAAGTCTGAAGTAGTCTCTGTTTTAGCCATGGTATTGTTCAATCTGCGAATCGCTGCTGAATACTGGCAATGGGGTTTACTGCGATTGCTGCGGCGTGTGTGCTGATCCCGAGTGCATTAAACAAGCAAATCGAACGCTACAGTGTAAAGTAATTACGTGTAAGGGCGACACATTCCAACATCACTGGGTGAAAGGTAGATTCTCCGAATCGTGGTTAATTGCAAATATATAAAGCAAAAAATGCGCAGGTAATTTGCCATTGGGCGCGCTATGTACGATCTGCGGCGAGGAATGCTCGCAGTCGCCCGGCCTCATCGACTTCCAATGCTGCTGGTGCCAGCGCGCCACGCACAAGCGCTGCCAGAGGCTAGTTGACAAATCCTGCGACCTGGGCGCACATCGCGCGCTCATCGTACCGCCGTGGTGTGTGCAGACGGCGCGCATGAAGAGCAGCATCCATCGGCATCTGTTGCTGCGCGGCGTACGCGACCCGGGCTGGTCGCAGTGGTCGCCGCTGATCGTCGTCGCCAACCGACGTTCGGGAAACAACGACGGCGACGCCATCCTCTCCACCTTCCGACGGCTTCTCAATCCGGCACAGGTGATCGATCTCGCTGAGCGACCGCCGGCGGCTGCATTACAGTGGAGTGTTCTGGTGGCGCCAAAGCCGATTCGCATGCTTGTCGCTGGCGGTGACGGTACCGTTTCCTGGGTGCTCACTACCTCACACAAGATGGATCTTGAGGTACTAGATTTTTCTACACCCTCGCAACATTTCTTTTTCCATTATAAGCTTTTATATCTGTCAAATTATTCCTTCATAATACGATCTGCCATAATTAAGGGTATTTATACATTTTCTATATGGTGTCCGTGAAGCCACAGTGTCGTGAGACGTGCCATCATGTTTATTATTGCATTTTCATTGTGTTGCTCACAGTGCGTCCCATATTTATAAATCAACTATGGATACCCATTTCTGTATTTTTTAGGTAATGTTCACCTCTAGAATCAACCTCAAAAACTAAACTAAAAATATCGTAGTCTTTTAGTTAGGTTAACCTATTTCTAAAAAGAAAAAAAAATCGTCTAAAACAAATTTATATAATTGGTGCTTTTGTAACCAAATTTACTAGTAGGTTGTAATTTACTATAGGTTTACTAATAGGTTGCAGGTTGTAAGTTGATCTTAATGATTTAGTATTAATACTCTCACTATGATCCTATCTTGCTCCTCTCTTAATTCTCCAATTATTTTTTTGCAATACGGTTAGTTATCTGGAGATTAAATCAATTTCTAGCCTCAACCTTCAATCTCCATCCTACCACTGGGCACTGGAAATGATTTATCGCGTGTACTTGGCTGGGGCGAAACCCCACACAGCGAGATAAACGCGAACAAGATCATCGAGAAGATCCAGGAAGCAAAGTTATCCGAAATCGATCGATGGCGTGTGGACGTATCCCCCTTGCGTCATTTACGCATCTCCTTGCCGACGAAGACTCACTTCATGTACAATTACTTCAGCGTAGGCGTTGATGCGCAGGTCGCTCTAGATTTTCACCGCACACGCGGCAGCAAGTTTTATTTATTTAGTAGCCGTGTGTTTAATAAGGTATTACATGCATTATACATACTCAAGCAAACACTTGAATTTATCACATGATTTTGGAAGCTTTGCTTTTTTTGATTTCATGCAAATTAGAGTTCCGTGCATGAGAATGTATCTTACTATGAGACATGCCTGAATAACTGTGACGGTTTCAGATATTGTACCTGTTCTTCGGCACCACGCAGGTGGTGTGGTCGGAGTGTAAAAACATCGAGAAACATCTAGACATTTACTTGGACGGCAAGCGCGTGGACTTGCCGCAGCTGGAATCTGTCGTGGTGCTCAACATTCAGTCGTGGGGCGCCGGCGTCGACCTCTGGTCGATGAGTGGCGAGTCGTCCCAGCAGAGCTACAAGGACGGCGTGCTCGAGGTGCTCGGCATCTATAGCTCCTTCCATATCGCGCAACTTCAGGTTGGCTTATCGACGCCACATCGAATTGGACAAGCGAAATCAGTTGAGGTATTTTTTTATCTTTATGATGCAAAACAGTCATGTGCACGGAGGAACTTGGTGGTAAAAGTTGTAGGCTATCAATATTTCCAACATTAGAAATTTTTGAAACAAAACAGATACATTATTGGCTTCGAAAGTTGCCTGTTATTAGATTTCCTTTCATTATACGTTTTATAAATTGAACATTTTCAGATTCGATTAAAAGCCACTTCGCCGGTTCAGGTAGACGGCGAACCCTGGGAGCAACTTCCAGCAACGATCCGCATTTCGCTCGTCGACCAGGCGCCGGTGTTAGTCAACCGCAAGCGCGATCCGTTAAGTGGGACCACTTCGCCGAGCCGCGTGCGCGCTAGTACCTCCACCGCCCAGTCAAGCCCGTTCAAAGCTGCCGTCGTGTTGCCGCAAACGCCAAACAAAATATAATTCCCACTCTGTACTTCTAATTTTGTCCCTTCTTCCCAAGCAAAGCGCGCCACAGCTGTAGCCAAAACAATCGCGACACCCCCGCCCATCTTCAAGAGATATTCACAAGTCTTTCCAAAGATTTACAAGTGCATTTACTCCAGCTACAACAGTTTGTAGCCAGAAAAATAGATAGCTACTTACGTAACTATCGCAATTAGACAGCCAGTTATGTCACTATCTATTTACCCACGCATAGATTTTTACGCAGAAATTTATTATATGACTTTAAGGTACTTAAATCAATTCCTACGAAAGTTAACAAACGTATTAGTTGTTTATGAACATGACAAACCTTTAAATATTATACATATATACTACACTAAGGATTGCCAGGAAGTTGTTAAAAAAGTTTAATTTTTTGTTACTGTTTTAGAGTTCTACGTTTATAATTTTCGCTTCTGGTGATACCCTTCAACTGCAAGGTATTTTCTTCTATAGTATTTTACGTGTGCATCAAAGTTTTATATTTTGTTAGTACAAATTCGTTTTATGCATTTATTTATGTTCTGTTGCACAGCTTTGAATTTAATTTTTCTTTTGCACTTCACATAAAACGAAGTTACATGAAAATCCGATGTTATTTATGTTATCTTGTTAAATATCCGCGAATATTTGTAAAATGCACCATTCAATGTGTATGTTAAAGTATTTACGCAGTAAGAGGTGAACGAAATAAAAATTAATAAAAATCAACCACAATCTGAGTATTAAAGAAATCTGATTATTTGGCTCCTCCGCAAAAGGAGCATCCATAAGCGAAAGTGGGTCACTAAATTAACAAATGGGTCCCTAGGTGACCCGTAGGTCTCATGTATCCGACTAAGAGTTATCAGGTACAACTCTTTAAAGAATTTATACAGTGAAACCGGACACGAAGTCACGGGACGAACCATTTTCCGTTTCTGAGAGGGGTCCTTATACTGATGGTTATTACAAGTGAACACGATACAGCAACGGGGTGGCACATGTGTTTTTGTAATTCCGGAAGTGGAGGGGAGGTGCAAAAATATATTTTATATTAGTACGAGTTGCGGTAAAATTGACAAAATTACAAGATTCCAGGAGGAGGCCTGGTGTCCCTTTTGCCCTATATGCCAACGCCTATGTTTTACCTTTATAAAATATTCCGTAGTATTAAAATATGTCGTTCCGTTCCCGCGTTAGAAAGGTTCCGTTTAATACAGGTCAATTTATATTACATAAATTGGTCACATAAACTAACGGACCTGGAAAATGTCCGTTTTCAACATAATTCCAAATACGACAAGTCTCGCTAAGAAAGAGAGTCCACGCCAAGTCAAATGAGTTTCGCAAAACTAAAAATAGTGTCAGGTACTAGATTTGTGAAAAAATTATGGTAAAAATCCTAAGAAGCAATGCCTGATAGTTTCCGAGAAAATAATTATTAAACATGTGGTTTTGGTGCCATTTTATGAACGTATAGCGTCCGATTAGCATTGCTAATACATTGCTTGGTATAGTAGTTACGTCGTCTGTACGTTATGTTTTCATAAGGTTTAGGGCTAGATCCAGCGACCGTAATCGGACAATCATTTAGGAAAGTTCGTAAATTGGTGCTCGAATCAAATGTTTAATAATTATTTTCTCGGAAACTATCAGGCATTGCTTCCTAGGATTTTCACCATAATTTTTTCCAAATCAAGTACCCGTCACTATTTTTAGTTTTCCGAAACTCTTTTGACAGGGCGTGGACTCTCCTTGTAAGTAGTGTTTTCCGTTTCCGTAGTTTCCGTGAGTGTATCAAGGTTTTATATTCTCTTAATACACATTACTTAATGCATTAATTTATATTTATATTAGTTATACAAAAATTCATTATAATTTGTTATCTTGTTATATATTGCCGAATATTTGAAAAAATGCCCCAATAAATGTATGTTGAATTGTTTCACGCATTAAGGAGATGAATGAAATGTACAAAAAAAAACAATAAATACCTTACCTCTCGAGTGTGCTTACTCCCAATCTTTGAGGATTTGTTCATATTCCTGTTCGGTATAGAAAGGCATTTCAATATTGCGAATCATATTCTCACCGCAATACAGACACTCGGAGGCGACAATCGCATCAATATCGTTTCGTACGATATCCCGTGAGGATAGGCCTGTGGAGCCGGTGCTCAAATTGTCGATTGTTTGCGCGCCCAGGATGTTCAGCTGTCGATGCAGGTCGGTGAGCTTGTTCCGCTTCGCCGGCCCCAACATCGGCGTCAATTCGCGCAGTAAGCAATCGGTGTGGAAACGATGCTTACACGGAAACAGATAGAATGGTCGCACTAGCAAACACGTCCGGCATACATCGCAGCAGTCGGTTGCCTTCACATACGTATAGCGATTGCGGAAGCTCTGTATCTCCTTTCGAACGGCATCCGCCGCAATGGTCGCCTCATCCATTTCGCGCTTCAACTCTTCAATATCGTGATTATACGTCTTCAACGAGTCGCATATCGCGTCGCGGAAGTGATCAATGGTGACAAAGTCGGCGAAAAACGGCAGGATATCTTCGATGCGTATTAGATTATCGCATTTTTGCAGAAAATCGAGCGCAGTCTGTATATCGTCGCTGCCACTAATCACATGCGCGGCGATTTTCAGCCAGAGTTTCTTGCGTAGTTCGAGGTCGTGTTCAGGCGCTTGATTCGCGACGCTAATCGCCAGATCTTTATGCAGCGTAAGCGCCATATCGACAGCGCTCTCCCACTGGCCGAGCAGACTTGATAGCTGCACGCAGGATTTTGTAAGTTTGCGTTCCTGGCACAAGCGCAGCGCGAAATAAACATCGTAGTTAATACACATCATATCCTGACCTTGTTCAGCGAGATACTCGAGTAAATCCTGCTCGGGTTTATATTTTGCATAGAACGACAGAAGGAGATTATGCACGGCTTTGTCGGGACATTTCAGTTGATTTATGCAATACTCGAGATATTTAATCACCTCAATGCAATCCAACTCTTGGTCGCAACTTACAAAAGCCGGAAGCAACTTCGCCGGCTGCAAATTCGCTCGCTGCTCAATCAACGCTCTAATTACGAGTTTGGGAATCTCCTGCATGAGAATCGGCGCGAATTGATAGAATAACTCACGATTGTTCGTTCCCTTCAACACCTCGAGGGCGTCGTGAAAGCTGTTCTTGTAAATATGTCGGCGAATCAGTTGCTCGTAGTCCTTGTTCAACTTTGTGAGTTTAATCGCATTTGCCTTGTCGCCATGACTCGCCAGAAGGTCGTAGATAGCGCCTTTATTCTTGCGCGTGCAGTCGGCGAGCATCGGTAGCGCGAGGAACTGCTCGAACTCTTTCTGCACCTCGAAGTAGGCATTCGTCTGCTCGGCTCCGCGCAACCGCAGTTCCTCCATGTGAGTCGCAAACAAATCGATCAACCAGAATGCTATCATCGTGATCTGCGTCTTATCCTGTGGCTTAAGAATGGTCAGCTTCTTGCGCAGGAAGATTTTCAGCGCATCCTGGTTGTCGATGTGGATGAACTTCAAGCAGATCTCCTCGAAGCTGGTGCGCGTTTCGGCGAAACGTAGCGCCGCCAGATGGTATTCGCCGCGTGCGAAGTGCGCATTCGCCTCGCGAAGCAGCACTTGGTTATAACAGAGCTCATCCGCCTTGGCGTATTTCTTCGCCGCCTCAAAATCACCGCGATCGGCGTAGATCTGCCAGAGGTTGCGGTCCTCGTGCGTGATGCGAAAGCGAAACAGATTCTTCTCTGTGATCGCCCATATCGTGCCGGTCACGTGATCCTTGACGACGTTCACCAGTCGACCGAACGCTTCGTTATAGTTATCCTCATAGACGAGCTCGCCGTTTAGCAGCGAAACGCCCTTGATGCGCTCCGGGTAGGCAATGAGTGCATGGAATTCAGTGAGGGCAAACGTAAATGGTGTGCGTTCTATCGCACCGGCGGCACCCGAGGGATATTCGATAAGCGACATTTCTTTCTTGATCGATTTGATGTCCTCAATAATATCCACATCAAACTAGGCGAAATTGAAAGTAGGCAATTAGTGAATGAACACGACTCACTCGAATTCTTATATACCTGTGCGAAATAAACGCCCTTTTGTGTCATCCACGCAAAGCTATTCGGAGTTATTGAATTGTCAGCCCAGAATTTAATCTGCGAGAAATTGCTCTCCACCTCGGTGAAGGTCTCACGCTCCGGAATCGCAAGATATCGTGTGAAAACCTGCTGGAGAAGAGGTCCCTTCATTTTACTGTTCGTCATTCCCGAGAAAAAGTACAGCCGATTGGTGGTTGTCGCAAAAATATGATACTTTTCCGTTCCAAGAACGTTGCAGAAATGCAGGCCTGTAATCGCCGTATTGCCGCCCTTACCAATGTCAAAGACCTATAAAAAGAAAGCGATATATATATAAGACATATGTGTTTATAAAAAAATGTTGGAACACATCTAAACACGCTTTTGTCTTTTAGAAGAAGTGAAACTTTTTAAGAGAGAATAAGTCATATAAACGCATCAAAACACGTTTTTACCGAAATTTGTTGAAACTTTCAGAAATCGCATAAGAGAAATTTGCTCAATACTTCAGAAATCGTGAGGTAACCATTAAAAATAAAGATTTCCTGATGTGTTAAAACTTTTTTTTATCGAAAATAAATGGTTAAACACATCTAAACACGCTCCTTTCGTTTATAATTGAACGATAGTTTTAGTAATGGCATGCTAACTTCCGAACTGTTAAAGATAGAGCTCCTGATGTGTTTAAAGACAATTTACAGAGAAAATAAGTCATTAAAACACATGGAAACACGCCTTTCTATTTTAACGAAACTTGCCCAACATTGCAGAAATTACAAGTTACCTTCCGAACCATTAAATATATCGAACTCCCAATATGTTTAAACATACTTTAAGGCAAAAAAGTTGATGTATTTAAAACACATCTAAACACGTTTTCACATATATTTAGGTGAAAGTTTCCAAGAAAGTTGAGAAATTGCGTGCTAACTTCCGCATTTTTAAAGATAGCGATCTCCTAGTGAGTCTCAACGCACTTCTGCGAGAAAGTAATCTGTTTAAACATATTTAAGACACTTTTTTCTTATATTTTAGCAAAACTTTTCAGAAAATCGCATTCCAAGTTTTCTAACTTTAAAGTTTCCAACCGTTAAACAAATATTATCAATAAACAAAAATTATCAACTTCTACAAAAACATAACAAAGCTAATAGAAAATATTAGAACCCACAATTCCTTCCGTGTCTTTACTTCCATACAAAGGCAGATAATTCGGAAGCTTGCAAAAAATATTATGTTAGTACACAGAAATCATAAAAAAAGAATTTTAAAAAACTCACCTGCTTCCACTGTTTCTCACCATCCAACATGATATCAGCCTCAAGCAGAACACCTTTTGATGTACCTATCCCATAAAGCAATAATTAAAAGCAAATTATTTTTAAAAATTACTTCAATAACTATACCTAATAAAATAGGTCCGGTTTTGGTGTCATATTCGTTTGTGATATTCCATCCAACGGCTGTAATCTCGTAGCTACCAAACTTGGCATTTAATGAACGAAGTTTTGAGTTAACCTTCTTCGACATGTAGTACAAATCCTGCCCAAAACCCAGCAACATATGATTTGCATATGGATCAAGCTCGAGCAGTGTGAGTTTAGTACCTTTGGGCAAAATTGTTTCTACAAAACGATATCAAATTACTACACAATGAATTATGATTGATATTAAATGCATTATAATGAATATACAACTGTGGCCTACCATCGTTCTGACTGGGATTACTTAAATTCATCCGAAAGAGGATTCCATTAGCCATAGCAACGACAAGAAACTTATTCGATATAGCAGCATGCGTGATTCGATCTGGTGGGCTGAAATCTTTTTTGGCCTTTGTAAATATTGGTAAGTCAGGTTCCATACTCATTTGGATATAACCTGACGTACTCTGCGATAAAATAAGAATGTTATTTGTAGAAAAGAATAATTAGCGAAGAATAACACAACGATATACCATTTCTGCAGATGAAACTTTTGTTGTCTTCGACTTTTGCGAAGCTTGCTCGTACTGATCAAACATATTCATCTTGGTTGTTTTGCTTTGTGTTGGTCAATCTATTATCAATTAAAAGTAATTCTGGACGTAGAATTACGTTTATGTTGAGTTTTCACTGCATTTTGGGAGGTGTTAACCGTATAGACGTTTTGGTCAACGCAAATTGCGATAAACACTTGATATCAGCTGAGTGTGAATTCTGCAAGTTGACATTTGACAACTTTGACCATTATGACGACTTTGACACTGTTTAGAGAGATGTGCACCTAGCGAAAACTGGAATCAATTTAAATATGAAATGTTCATGTTTTGGTGATTGACTTTGACTGCAAAATTTTTGTTATTTGAGAAATAAATGAACTCTAAAACGCGAATTCTTATATACCTGCGATAAATAAACAATTTATATCAGCGATATCAGCTGATTGCGTGTGAAAATTCAGCCAGTTGACGTTTGACAATTTTCACAATGACAATGATGACAAAGTTGTGGCACCAAGCGGCAGAAAATTGAACCAATTTAATTTTGAATTTGAAATGTATTGACGGCATATTCCCGCTAATGTGTTCAAAATCATGTTTTGTGATTGCAAAAAGCATTAATTGTTCATTTGTTTTAATTTGGCATAGTTAATCGTTTAAGATGCATGTGGAAGTCGTGGTCATATGCCGCAGGCGCGTGATTTAAGGAGAAGCGTTAAATATCGATTTCCTCGCAGCAGGATAAACGCTTGCCGCCTCTGCGCCACTTTCAACGTGCAACCGCCCCGCACGCGCAGGATGTAAAAATTCATCGACATCGCAAATACGGCAAGCAATTGCAAGAAACCGCCAACGACTTGCGTGCGACTTGATAAAGCGCAAAGTGTTGCGCCCTCCCCGGCAGGTTGCAGTCGCCTGCAAGTCAGCCCAAACATGGAAGCCGTAGGCGCCGCCAACCGTCAGAACATCAACAATTCGAACGCGATCTTCTACGTCTCGTTCGGCGTGTGCCTCCTGCTGTACCTCTCCACGTATCTGATCGGCTCGAACGACGTCGCCGATCAGGCGCTGCCCGCGGCTGCTGTGCCGCCGCTGAACGCCGAGTCGCCGGCCGATGCTCTACCGGCGCCTCCACGAAACGGCGATGCGGCGCGCATTAAGCGCCCACCGCCGCCACCGCCCAGTACGCCGGCTTCCCACCACGTCACGCATATCCTGCCGGCGCTCATCGCCGACTACGAGATCGAGAGCGGCGGCTGCTGGCCGACGGACATCGACAAGCCGGACAAGCATCGACTGCCGCCGCCGCTGGCGGCGCCCGCGCGCCCTGTCGAGCCGAAGAGCGCGATGGTTGTCTACGTTGCCGTCGCGCTGCTGCTGATGTCGCTCGCCGCCACGCTCGTCGACTTCTGCAAGGCGAAAAGTGAGTTGACCACCAACGCTAACCAATTGCACGCTAGTAGAAAGAAGCCCGCGTTGACGCGACGCTGTAGCTTGGCCGATTTGACTGTTTTAAGGCATACGCGCAAGGAACTGCTGAGGAAGGAGTCGTTTTGCGCCGCCGGCGAACGCGACTGGAAGATAACGCGACCGCCGCTGCGCTTTGACTAGCCCGACAGAACGTGTTTAATTCTTTCGTTTTTATGAACCCCACGAAAACAATTCACATTTTGCCTCCACCAGTCAACGCACCCTGAACCTTCCTGAAAAAAAAAAACATAACGAAATGCAATTACGTGCGTACATTGCACGGATGAGATGGTAAGAACTTGTTTTCAAATAAATTATCTGTTGTAACACACATACGAAGTGCGTTAAAGCGTTACACACGAATATTTAGAAATAAACATTACACACCACACCAATTGAAAATGAACCACGCATTGTTTATCCGTGGCGGGTATATGTGGTTGTCCGGTGGTGTTTCTTGCCATTTGTTTGTTGCCTGGCTGTCTGTTTGAGTTTCAAATGTACTTGGTGTAGCATTCGTGCTTGCATTGCTGTAAATATTTGCACAATAAAAAAATTCTTGTCAAGTTCCAGCGACTTTTTTCTAGATTAGCTTACAATTACACCCAAACACCCTTAGATAACATCCAACATTAGATAACATACAAGCGTATATCAATTTTCGTGCATGTTTCAGGGCTTCCTTATGACCGTTTGAAATATGCATAGATTTTAAGTAAAATGTAAATAATATTTACAAAATATTATAGTTTAAATAGAATTAATGTTATTTCCATTTTTAAAATTAAAAAATTAGACTTGTGAAAGCCCTGGTTAATGGCGCGAGGAACGCGCCGGGTCTAATCGTCGGTATTAACCACGACTTAATTAAAAGGGGACGTTTCTGAGTGGCAGCCCTGTTGCGTAGCGCGGTGAACG
>JAODAC010005711.1:0-11173 GCA_027575185.1 Mimaenictus wilsoni
TAATGTTAACATGCTGCCCGAACAGGATCGTCGATCGTCAATGTCACCTCCCCAATCTGAGTCCGAATACGCACATATACTTTTATTTGTTTTGGTGTACCTAATACCAAATGTTTTTGCATGTTTTAAATAGCGCAACACTCGTTTAGCTATATTCCAGTGTTGTTCTCCTGGGTGTGCACAAAAACGACTTAACGCACTCGCTGCATAAGCAATGCCTGGTCTTGTCGCATTTGATAAATATATTATTGCACCAATTAATTCACGATACGGTTTATTTTTCATATTAGATCGCTCTTCTTCGTTAATTGGGGCAAGTTCTTTACTTTAACACTAGAGTCTATTGGGGTAGACACTTCTTTCGCAAAGTCCATATTAAACTTTTTTATTAATTCGTTCACATATTTTTCTTGGGTAATTCTAATATCATCAAGTTCACAATTTCGTTCAATGTTCATACCCAATATGTTGGTTAACTTTCCCAAATCAATTATTTCAAACTTAGAAATTAACACTTTAAAAACTATAGAACGTTTTGTATCATCTTTTTTTTCATGTTATCATCATAAAAATCATTTAAATTTTAATAATGAATTTCAACATTTCCAGCATTATCCTTTATTAACGTAATAATTCCTTTTGTTTTTAATCAAATAATTGAATTAATAACTATGGCGAAGATTTAAAATTCAGAACGAAGTTTCAAGAATGAATTTCGTTATGAATTTTCGTTAGGAAAAGTTTCCGGGCATAGTAAATGTGACTTTATTAAAATTGAGAAACTGAAAACTTGGGAAGCTAGTTGTGTAGTTGCGTGAATTTGGGAAAGCGTATTTGCAGTGAGAGATCTTCATGGTTTTGACAACTGCAAGTTTCGTTTAAGATGCGATAAGTTGGAACTTTGCATGTGCTCACAACGTTGAGATTTGTTGCCGTGCCCGGCGCCTTCACCACAAGTTTAGAAACTATTAATATCTATAAGAGCGAATAATGCAGTGCGCTGCGAAGAGACTGCTGCTAAGGCATTCGGACTTTACGCTATTCAGGGCACGTTTAGTTGGGCTTGATTAATTATTGATGTCAGTGGGATTTTAAATGGGTAATATTTCATTTAACTTCCGTTTTATAATATTCTATTAAGAACACATCATATATAGGAATTCAAATTTGATATTACATGGTTTTATACAGGTTGAACATGAAAGAGAATGTCTGTATACAAATTTAAATTAAAAGTACGATAATATATGTAAATATTTATTTTTTTCTAAAAACGCTTGACGTAGTTTTCTAGCGAATTTAACTATCTAAAAAATGAGATATCATTCAACAAAATCTGTTTGGTAGAACTTTCCTAATCGTGATTGAAAAAGGGAAAAGCAATGTTTGAAGTTATTTTTATGTAGTTTCGTTTTTTGCAGCGCTCAGTTGCGTACACTCTAGCATCTGTAATTTTTATTGCAAATGGAAAACCAAAAAAAGTTTGAAAAATCTATAAAATTTTCTTGAATATGACGTCGAGCATTTTGAAAGGAAAGTGTTAAAATTGTAGGTTTATATAAGTTTTAAAATAAATGTGGATTTTTCATATAAAAATATGAACTAAAAAATACGAAAAAAAATTAAATATTTATTTATTAAAAAACCAAAGACGTCATATTCTAGAGAATATAATTTTCTATCAAATGAGTTATCACTCATTCAAATCGATTTAGTAGAACTTTCATAATCATGTACGCAAAATCCAAAAGCAATGATTGCTGTCATGCTTATATAGTCTCGTTTGATAATGTAATAATGTTATATTTTATGCGATGCTCAACTGCGTACATTCTAATGCCCTATATTTGAATCAAAAACGAAAACCCCTGCAGGTGTAGTAAAGCTTGTAAAATTTGCTTGAATATGACGTTGAGTATTTTGAAAAAGAGCAGTTAAAATTGCAGGTTTTTATACAGTTTTAAAATAAATGTGCATTTTTCGCATTAAAAGACGAATAAGAAGAACGAAAAAAAATTAAATATATATTTACTCAAAAACTGAAGACGTCATATTCTAGAGAATTTAATTTCTTATAAAATGAGTTATTATTCATTCAAATCGATTTAGCAGAACTTTCGTAATCATGTACGCAAAATCAAAATGCAAAGATTGGTATTATGTTTCTTTGGTCCCGTTTGATAATGTGATACTGTCACATTTTATGCGACGCGCAACTGCGTACATTCTAACGCCTTTAATTTTAATCAAAAACGAAAAACCGAATAGTTCTAGTAAAGCCGATAAAATTTGCGTGAATATGACGTCGAGCATTTTAAAGGAAATTCTAAATTTGCATATTTTTGTACAGTTCAAAAACTGAAAGTGTAATTTCTACACAAAAATTCGACTTAAAAATACCGAAAAATATATAAATATTTATTTCTTCAAAAAATTATTAACGTCATATTCTGAATAATTTAACGATCTATAGTATACATCTTTATTCTGCGAAATCGGTTAAGAAAAATTTTCTTAATCGTGTACGCAAAATGGAAAAATGAGGTTGCGAGAAAAATGCGTTTGTTTTTTTTGTCAGTCCTAGAAGAATAAATAAGAGAATTTTAAGTCTTTCAATTTTTTATACATATTTTGAAAATTGAAAGACTAAAGACTAAACTATTATCTAACAGATGTTACTATTACATTTTCTATTACATTTTCTCTCTGAAAGTAATAGCATATAAAGTAATAGTAGCAAAGTGTTATTGTTATAAAGAAAAAATTACGTCATACTCTAGAGAATTTAATTTTCTATCAAATGAGTTATCATTCATTCAAATCGATTTAGTAGAACTTTCATAATCATGTACGCAAAATCCAAAAGCCAAGATTGCTGTCATGCTTATATAGTCTCGTTTGATAATGTAATAATGTCATATTTTATGCGATGCTGAACTGCGTACATTCTAACACCCTACATTTTAATCAAAAACGAAAAACCGAACAGTTGCAATAAAGCTTATAAAATTTGCTTGAATATGACGTTGAGTATTTTGAAAAGGAATAGTTAAAATTGTAGGTTTTTACACAGTTTTTAAATAAATGTGCATTTTTCGTATTAAAAGACGAATAAAAAAAATGAAAAAAAATTAAATATATATTTACTCAAAAACCGAAGACGTCATATTCTAGAGAATTTAATTTCCTATAAAATGAGCTATCATTCATTCAAATCGATTTAGCAGAACTTTCGTAATCATGTACGCAAAATCAAAAAGCAAAGATTGATGTAGTGTTTCTATAGTCTCTTTTGATAATGTGATACTGTCACATTTTATGCGATGCGTAACTGCGTACATTCTAACGCCCTTAATTTTAATCAAAAATGAAAAACCGAATAGTTTTAGTAAAGCCTATAAAATTTGCTTGAATATGACGTCGAGCATTCTAAAAGTAATTCTAAATTTGCATATTTTTATACAGTTCAAAACTGAAAGTGTAATTTGTACACAAAAATTTTATTTAAAAATACCGAAAAATATATAAATATTTATTTGTTCAAAAAACTATTAACGTCATATTCTGGAGAATTTAATTGTCTATAGTATAAGTCCTCATTCTGCGAAATCGGTTAAGCAGAATTTTCTTAATCGTGTACGCAAAATGGAAAAACGAGGTTGCGAGAAAAATGCGTTTGTTTTTTGTCAGTCCTAGAAGAATAAATAAGAGAATTTTAAGTCTTTCTTTTTTTTTATATATTTTGAAAATTGAAAGACTAAAGACTAAACTATTATCTAACAGATGTTACTATTACATTTTCTATTACATTTTCTCTCTGAAAGTAATAGCATATAAAGTAATTGTAGCAAAGTGTTATTGTTATAAAGAAAAAATTAGAAAAAATACGTTTTTTTTTATTTCCGGTGAAATTCGCCTGAAGGAAAATAATAGAAATGCACTGAAAACTAGTTAGTTAACGACTCGTTCTTTTTATTATCACCCATTAGCCTCCTTCTTACATAATTTTCACATAACAACCACACGCTCGAAAACGGCGTATAATGCGCCCGTCTCCTCGGACTTGCCAAGCGCCAAGTATATTATTACCGCCTCCCAACTTGCGACGTCCTTTAAGGACTCTCGGCAGCTACAGCTACTACTACTACGTCGCCGCCGTCGCGTCGCGCGTTTTAATGTTTTGAGGACGGCAGGACGTTCACATGCACTCCACGGCAATGTTGTGCTGTGTGGTGTTAAGTGCAGCGTAAGTGCGCGCACGCGTATTGACGCTCGTAATAGGACGAAACGAGGCCGGGGGGCGGTTGAACCGGTGCGATGGGAGGCAAAAGTATGGCGGTTGAAAGGGGCTGCATGAGATGCAAGCGAGGCCGGGGGCAGCATGAGCGGTGGCAAAATGTGGAAAAGCGTGCGGAAGCGAAAAGAGTGCCAATCTAGCTCGCAACCAGCGTTGCCTCCAAACCGCCTCCGCTGCCTTCAAACTGCCTCCGTACGCCGAGGTTGATGAACTTCCAATTTGTCCATTTTGCCGCCATTTTATTACCGCGCATTATGCCAGAAATCGATGACTGTGGCGACACATACTCCGCCCGACGCAAAGTTGAGACGCTTGATGAAATTATCTCCGGTGTTTCTTGTCCGCAGATAAAGCACCTTCAGAGGCGGTCTTTCATGGCGCCGAATTTCTCTCCTACGACCTGACGAAGAAGGGCGGCGAGCCGATTGTCAGCGCTCAGGATTCGGTCACGTTATACTTCAAGACGCGCCAGCCCAATGGTCTGCTCTTCTATACAGGTACAGGTAAAATCATCTTCATTTTATTTATTAGTTGAGCACAATCATTATCGTTCTATTGTCATTTTCCGTACCAATATTACTAACAAACATTTTGTTATATTACTAACATTTACATTATTATTACCACGAGTTTGTATATCATCAAATAAGAATTTAAAAAAAGAAAATATTTAGTTTGATAAACATCGACTAGATGTCGCTACTTGACTATAAACCCCATTATCTGATATTGAAATTGAATTTAATTGGCCATATTTTGGCCATAATTGTTACTTCAAAATCACTTTTTTTTCATTTTTCAAATAAGAAGGAAGTTTTTAGTTCGCCACAGTTCCACGAGATGTCGCCACTCGACTACAAACCTCTTCAACTTAAATTAGTTTATGAAAGTGTCACAAATCTATAAAATCAGCTTTGACTCATTTATTTCTCTTGTGCTTACTCTCTCTCTGCTTGTTATTAAATATAATTATCTATAATTATGTAAAAGTAATATTATGCTTTTCTTTGATATATATCTTTGGCTATATTAATTTGTTCAGATATGCTTGTAAGTTGGTAGAATTTTAGAAAATTATGTAAATGTATGGCAGTTTTTCGATGTGCAATCGTGGTCTAGATGGCGCCACTTGACTAGAAACACCCTTAAATTAAAATTCGATATAGTTACATATAGTCCTTCATTTATCTGCATTTCTTTAATTAAGCATTCTCTTCATCGTCTTCTTCGTCATTAAATTCAATTTAATTACCAACATTTACGTAAATAGTTTCCTCAATAGAAATACATCATAACAACCGTTCAAAAAAAGGAGGCTATTACAAAATGTAGGCATGTTGCCGCGACGCAGCGCGAAATAATGCTGATGAAGAGCGCGCAGGGAGAAAGGAGGGCGAGCTTTTAATTAAGTCCCTGCTAATTATCTTTGCTAATGTGACGGCGACGACGACGTCGACGACACGGTGGCGGTGGCGGTGGCGACGTTGGTTGGCAGTTGGGGACGCCAACGAAGTTTACCTTTTCTTGGTCCCACACATTCACATCCATACAAACACACATATACACCCACACACACGCCAGCGACTGCGTCTATTTATTTTGTGCGTTTATTTCACTTCCGCTTCCCGCTCGGGGAGGCTTTCAAATCAACTCCATTCAAATATTTGCACATATTTCGCGATCATTCATGTTCCTGCCTTTACACACAGTTACACACACACACAAACACACACACACACACACACACACAGAGAGAGAGAGACATTCAAACACATTTATAAACACCTACATATTCATACACACTTATAAACACATATACAAAAGCACACACACATACACACACACACACACACACATCTATACACACATACAAAAACACACATACACATACACACACCCAGCTATCAGCCATGCAGGAGCTGAGTCAAGCATACGTAGTT
This sequence comes from Mimaenictus wilsoni, assembly GCA_027575185.1. NCBI lineage: Eukaryota > Metazoa > Arthropoda > Insecta > Coleoptera > Staphylinidae > Mimaenictus > Mimaenictus wilsoni. The sequence goes on from JAODAC010005711.1 coordinate 6,238, forward strand.
ATTCACAAGGCATATATTGACACAATAAAACGCAGCGCCACCTGGTGACAAATAGGCGAAAACACTTACCTAACCTAAATTTAATCAAAATTCTAAGCCATCTATTACAAGTTGACACAGAATGTATTTATTCCATACGGCAGATATATTATTTTAAGGAATAAACGTAGCGCCATCTATTGATGAATATACTTCTTGTATTAAATTATCTCTTTCTTCACATCAAAGAATGGAAACAGTGCCACCGTTTGGCAAATAGAAGAAAATAAAAGACAGCGCCACCTGATGGGAAAAAGACGTTTTTTGTTAATCTAAGCAAGTTCATCTGTTATAATCTTCGTTTTCTATGTTTACCATCAGTAACACGTATATTTACTATAGTAACCCAAAATGAATGGGAGCCATCTGCTGACAAGAGTCGAAATGAAAAGACAGCGCCATCTAATGGTAGATGGTTGAACTTTTTTAGAAATCTAGAAAATCAAGCTCTATACAAAAATCATCATAACGAAATAATGCATGAGCCGAAGTGATTTAACTTCAAGCTCCAATATTTGGAAGTGATCATGGGTTAATTACCGATGCTTTATCATACTGATTGACTCCTAGCGCTATCTATATTCATATATACAAACTATCTGGCATAGACAATTGAAATGTACTAATGTATACACTTTCTTCGAATAAGATTAAAACGGATTAACGCCACCTTGTGACAAAGAAACGAATATAAACAACAGCGACATCTTGCGGTGAATATAGGAACATTTTTATATATTTCCGAAAATTTCACTGACAGTACTTTATACATATGTCTAGATGATTTTACCACTCTATCTAATATTTATGGTTGCATATTGTCGACCAACGCCATCTATATTTGAATAAACAAACTAAATCTGAATTTGTAATAAACCAAATACAATCTTCATTTTCTATGGAATCAATCATTGACTTTATCTTTCTTCAAATAAGATTAAAAACGATCAACGCTATCTTTTGACAAATAGACGAACATAATCAGCAGCGCCATTTTTGGTAAATACTGGAATGTTTCTTTAAATTTCCCAAAACTTTATCGAAAGGTACCAATACGTAGATCTAGGTGACTTAACTTCTTCTTATTTACTCATGCACATTGCCTTGTGACACAGAAACTAATATAAACAACAGCGACATCTTGCGGTGAATATAGGAACATTTCTATATATTTCCAAAACCTTCATAGATAAGATTTTATGCATATGTCTAGATGATTTTACCGCTCTATCTAGTATTTATGGTTGCATATTGTCTACCAACGCCATCTATATTTGAATAAACAAACCAAATCTGAATTTGTTATAAACCAAATACAATTTTCATTTTCTATTGAATCAATCATTGACATTATCTTTCTTCAAATAAGATTAAAACGATCAACGCCATCTTTTGCCAAATAGACGAACATAATCAACAGCGCCATTTTATGGTAAATACTGGAATGTTTCTTTAAATTTCCCAAAACTTGGTCGAAAGTTACCAATACGTAGATCTAGGCGACTTAACCTCTCCTTATTTACTCATGCACATTGCCTACCAACGCCATCTATATGTGAATGTAGGAACTAAATCAGAAAATTTGTTACAGGCGACAACAACGACTATCTGAACGTGGCAATAAAAGACGGCTGCCTGATGCTGACAATGGGCCTAGCGAATGGCAAGCAAGAAATGCAAATTCGCCCGAATAAAGTGCGTTTCGACGACAATCAGTGGCACAAAGTGAGCGTGCATCGACGCATTCAAGAGGTAAGTCATAACGGCTAAAACCCCGTTCTAAACGTATAATGTTGAAACATTCCTCAACTAATAAAATTCCATCTTTCTCTCTCTCGTTCTCGCTGCTCACTCTCTGCCTCCTTCCACTCTTCGACGAATCGCAGATTTCAGCAATTACGAGCTTCTGCCGGGTGAGTACCACCAATAAAATGTGTTCTCTGTTCGTTACCACAACGATCATAACCGGAAATGAAGACATTAGCGAGCGGTTTTATCAACATTATCGGCGTATTGTTGTTTCGCCGATTGCTCCTCGGTGTTAGGCCTCTGCTGCTGCTGGTGGTGTTTTGTCGGATGTAATGGGCGAAGAGTTGGTTGTCGGACGAGCGACGATGCATGCGAGTGTAAATTGTGCGCTCGCGGGCGTGCATGTTCGCACGCAGTTAGCGAAACCAATTTGGCGTAATTGAAGGCGATCAGTTAACGGCGCGCCGTTGCCGCCGTCGCCGGCGAAACACCACATCGCGTTTCCATCCGGCATTATCTAACATTTTACAAAACGGCATTAGCTGCAAGCGATACATTTAATCAGCGACGCTGCTGCAGCATGGCTGGGGAACTGTGGTGGTGGGGGGAGGGGTGGATTTGCAATTTGGGTTATGTCTGAATAATGTTACGTCGATAAACCCAGCCGAAGCGGCTAATTCTTTATGATTATCGATGCAAATATCACTGATGATGATGGCAAACGTTACGTGAAAGCAGCCAGTTTCGTCGAAATTTAGTTGTTTAATATTATTTTAGAAATATATATATATATATAGAATTTAGTTAGGAAATATCCTATAATATTCATAATAATAGATAATTTCAATTTGAAAAGTTATTTTCGACAATTGCATGGAATTTTAACTCTTTGAAAGCTATTAATGTATTATTCCAGTATTCCGGCTGAATTATACTTCGCTATTCAGAGTTTAATATCATTCATTAGCTGCTAACGCCATCTATATTCGAATACACGAACTAAATTTGAAAATAATATAATATTCATTTTCTATCCAATATTAAGATTCTCAGTCCTTTAAAGAAATAAAACACCTAACGCCATCTACTACTGACCAATTTGACGAAAATAAAAACCAACGCCATCTAGTGTTAACCAGATGAAACACTTTAGAAATTATAGCAAACTTTATAGAAATGTCCACGAAACCAATTGGTTCATTGATATGGTGAACTTAACTTTCAAAAGGTCATATTATATCACTCACTAGCTTCTAACGCCATCTACATTTAAATATACGAACTAAATTTGAAAATAATATAATAATCCATTCCTATCCAATATTAACATTCTCAGTCCTTTGAGGAAATAGAAGCACCTAACGTCACCTTCGGACCAATAGACAAAAATAAAAACCAACGCCATGTAGTGTTAAACAGATAAATAACATTAGAAATTATAGGAAACTTGATAGCAATGTCCACGAAACCAATTGATTCATTGATATAGTGAACTTAACTTTCAAAATGTTGTGATACATCATTCACTAGCTTCTAACGCCATCTATTTTCGAACATACGAACTAAATTTGAAAATAAAATAGCATTTATTTTCTATTCAATATTAACATTCTCAGTCCTTTGAGGAAATAAAGCACCTAACGCCACCTTCTGAGCTGTATGACGATAATAAAAGCAAACGCCATCTAGTGTCAAACAGATGAAACACTTTAGAAATCGTAGCAAACTTTATAGAAATGTCCACGAAACCAATTGATTCATTGATATAGTGAACTTAATTTTCAAAATGTTATAATACATCACTTCTTCTAACGCCATCTATATTCGAATATATGAACTAATTTTGAAAATGATATAAACTCAATGTTCTATCATTAATATACCCATTCCATCATTGTAGAATGCGAAAATGACTAACGTCACCTTACATTATACAATGATTCATTAGCTTTTAACGCCATCTATAATCTAATAAAGGCACAAAATCAAAAAGAAGCAACCTTTATCAGATTCTGTCAATTATTGACATTTCCTTCTATCATGGAAGAAAGTGGAAACCACTAAAGTTATCTCATGACAAATATACGTTGATAAAAGACGACGCCATCTAGTGATAAACAAACACAAAAACTAACGTCATCTACCGATAGACTTTAGAAGTCCCAGGAAACTTTAGAAGGAAAATCTAAAAGAACCACTTGATGCAGTAATATAATTGATATAATCTTTCAGAATGTTGATACATAATTCATTCGTTTCTAGCGACATCTATATGTAAATAGATATACTAAAAACCAAGGGAAGTTTTGGGCAATGACAAATTCATGTTTTCATATTTACTCCGCGAGTGAGTTATTTGTAATGCTTCCACATTGCTTGCGTGGCATTTCAACTCTTTATAAACGTTATATTTAGGCAGCTGGATAAAGCTAGTACTCAGGTTTTGAGTTATTAGAAAAAAAGCTTGAAAGAAAATTCCAGAGGAACAGTCATTTCTATGTGTCAATGTGGATCCATTTAGATTTCCTCTTGGGGTTATTATCTTTTTACTTTGTCACGGGTCGAGGTTTTGGGGTTCATCTTTATAACTTCCTGATAATATTGGGGTTCACTCGCTTGGCTTAAGCTACCGTGACTAAACCGAGATAATACAAGAATTTGGACTTACCAAATTATCTACGACGCTGACGTACGAGGACGTATGGAACTTGCACCGAATGATATGATGGCTGTCGGGCTGCTGGACTCTGGTTGTTAGCTGTTGATTGAAACCTACATGGCTGGGCACTAACTCAGTAACGACTCGGATTTGTAGATTCCGTCATCTACCGATAGACTTAAGAAGTCCAAGGAAACTTTAGAAGGAGAATCTAAAAAAAAACACTTGATGCAGTAATATAATTGATATAATCTTTCAGAAGGTTGATACATAATTCATTCGCTTCTAGCGACATCTAGATGTAAAAAGATATACTAAAAACCAAGAGAAGTTATGGGCAATGACAAATTCCTGTTTTCATATTCACTCCGCGCGTGAATTATTTGTAATGCTTCCACATTGCTTGCGTGGAATTTCAACTCTTTATAAACGTTATATTTAGGCAGCTGGATAAAGCTAGTACTCAGGTTTTGAGTTATTAGAAAAAAA
>JAODAC010005711.1:14847-31222 GCA_027575185.1 Mimaenictus wilsoni
GCCGTCATTCGAACTTTTACCTCCTTTTATTCTAACTAATGAGTTACGGTTTTTAGTATAGTGTTTATGACGGAACATGACCTTCAATAGTCAGGGAGTTACGGAGATGTATTTTTGATGCAGGAATTAAGGAACTGTTTGAAGGACATTAAGAAATAATTAATTAAGAAGTGGAAAGAACAGAAGGTGATTTGTGATGATTTGAGGAATGGTTGTAGGTTAAATTCCGACTTTGAAGAAGGAATAATCCAATTTGATCATTTACCCGCTAATAATTGGGCGTTGACTACATAGTATTGCAGTTATTATGAACCCTGATGCGATATGTCTGCTAGGCAAATTAGACTAGAGACTAGACTAGAGAGGCACATGGGGCTTGTGAATGCTAGCCAAGCTTTGGCGTTACCTTTTACCTACTTCTATTCTAACTAATGATGAGTTACGGTTTTTAGTATAGTGTTTGTGACGGAACATTACCTTCAATAGTCAGGGAGTTATGGAAGTGTATTTTTGATGTAGAAAGATTAGAAGATGATTTGTGATGATTTGAGGAGTGATTGGAGGTTAAATTCAGACTTTATAGAAGAAATAATCCAATTTAATCATTTACCCGCAAAAAATTAGGCGAGGTTGTCATTCGGACTTTTACCTCCTTTGATTCTAACTAATGAGTTACGGTTTTTAGTATAGTGTTTGTGACGGAACATGACCTTCAATACTCAGGGAGTTATAGGGTATTATTTTTGCTGTAGGAGTAAAGTGATTGTTTATTTAATATCCTAAGTTCATTAAGAAGTAAAAAAGAACAAAAAGTGATTTGAGGAATGGTTGAAGGTTAAATTCAGACTTTGTAGAAGAAATAAACCAATTTAATCATTTACCCGTAAATAATTGGGCGTTGTCTGTAAGTTATAGCAGTCATTATGAAAATACGTACATAGTAGCTTCTCGGATGTTCATGGCTTTGAAGTTGCGTTTGACGCAATTTTTCGCTGTACACAAAGGCGCACAATTCTGGCGGAATGCCGGAAAAGAAAGGGATGTGCCTGTTTTTAAGACTTTGACTCGTTTGAGTCGACGAACGAGCCCCAGAGAGTAGGGAAGCTATTACAGAGACTAAGCGCTCATATAACCTACTTTTCTTCAGTTCCCGCGCATTTCCGTTGCCATCACAAAGGTGGAGGAAAAGCGCATCATACAACCATCTCGGATAGTCAAAACCATGCGTCGTTCTCCTCAAACCCCCAACTCCCAAGTCCTTCTAACTTGGTGTTGAGGGTTTGAGGGTTTGAGGGTGTGAGAGTTTGAGGGTGTGGGAGTTTGAGGGTGTGGGACTTTGAGAGTTTGGGGACGACCTCCCTATCATTCGGGACATATCATACATTACACTTACAAACACCTCGCTATATCTCCGTGCTTTTTCTTTTCGACTATTATTTCTTTCATCCAATCTTCTTTCTCCCTGTTTTTGTATGAATATAGATACTCCCAGCGTGGAATGCAAAAAAGAGTGGGACCATATCCTTCCGGTTTCGCACGAACGAGCCCAACGGTTTGATCCTCTTCAACGGTGGCATACGACGACCGAGGGTAATTACTAATTACTTCCTTCTAGTTACCACCGAATCCGGAATGGGGTCGGAGGTTTTAAACAAACGCTTTGGAATATAGGTAGAATAATATTAATGTAAGCTCGGGCTTTTTTGGTGGTGGCGGCTGTGGCGGCCTCGATTTTGCTTTCGGTCTGTTGCCAGGCGGATCTGTTTGCGATCGAGGTTTTCAACGGTCACATCTACGTGCACCTCGACCTGGGCGCCGGGCCGTCCAAGCAGCGTGCGTCGAGGCGGAAAATCGACGATGGCAAGTGGCACGAGGTCGCATTCCGACGTGATGGTCGTGATGCACGTATTACCGTGGAGGGATTCCACACCGATTTCAAGACACCCGGTAAGCTTTTTAGTATTTCACTATCTCATCAACTAGATCGACCTTATTTCCCTTTCCTTTTGAGCTGAAGAGCGGAGGAGTCAGGAAGAGATAGATAGAGAAAAAATGAGACTGTAGTAGAGAGAAGTTGATGAAAGGAGACATAGAGAATAGAGGGAGATAGGGGGAACAGAGGGAAAGAGAAGTTATAAGGGGGATGCGAGACAGATGGAGGCAGAAGTAGTTAGTAGGAGAGAGGTCCGAAGAAGAAGACAGGGGCAGACTCAGGGAATAGAGACTGAGAGGAGATACGATTTAGAAAAGGGAGAATAAAAGAAAAGACAGAAGGGTAAAGGGGTGGATGAGAGAACAGGGGGATAAAGAAGGAACATGGGGAGACAGAGGTGGGGAACAGAGGGAAGCAGAAGTAGTTAGAGGGAGTAGAGTCCGAAGAAGATAAATGAAACAGGGGAACATTGAGGGAATAGTGAGTGGGAGGAGAAATGATTAGAAGAAAGGATAAAAGAGGAGACAGAGGAATCTTAGAAGGATAGAGAAGAAGACAAGGCAACAGGGGGAGAAAAGAGTAACATAAAGAGATAGAGGTGGTGAGAGGTAGAGGAGGTAGAAGGATCAAGAAGGAGGAGAAGTAGTTGGAGAGCAGCCGAATATAGAAATAATTACTGAGGGAACAGATGGACAGAAGGAGATAGAAGTAATTAGAGTAAGAGAACCCGCAATAAGATGGTGGGTATAGAGGAGGAAAGGCCAGATGGAGACAGATGTAGTTAGATGGACAGAAGACAGAAGGACAGGATGCAGAGGAAGAAGTGGCGGAAGAAGATAGGGGGAACAGAAGGAGAGAGAAGTTATCCGAAGGAGACGAGGACAGAAGGAGACAGAGGGAACAGGGGAAAGAAGAAGTAAAGACAGACAGAAATAATTTGAAAAAGGAAGAATGGAACACAGAGGACAGGAGAGTAAAAGAGGAGACATAAGAATCATGAAGGGTAGAGGGGAAGAAGAGAGAACTTGGGGAGAAAGATGGAACATGAGGAGACAGAAATTATCAGAGAGAGAGAGAAAGAGAGAGAGAACAGGTAGTCGGATCCAGAAGGAAATGAAGTGGTTGAAGAGAAGATGAAAACAGAAATAATTACTGACAGAATAGATGAGCAGAAGGAGACTATCGAATCAGATGAACAGGAAGAGCACGTGAGAGGAGACAGAAGTGAACTGAGAGAACAGAGGTGGAGAGAAACAGGCTGAGACAAGAAAAGATAGGGTAGACAGAAATAGTTAGAGGGAAAGTAGACAGAAGTAACCAGATGAATAAGGGCAAGAGGGGAGAGGAGATTAAACAGAAGGAGATTGAGGGTAAAGAAGAGGATAGTAGAACAGAGGGAGATGGGGAAAGATAAAAGTAGTCAGAGGAAAAGATGACAGAGGGATGATAGAGGGAACAGAGAGACCAGGGGAGACAAGCGAGAAGAAACACAAAGGGACTATGAGAACGGAGGATGGAAGGGACATGGAAGGTGCGGAGCCAAGAAAGAGAGAAAGGAGACAGGGAAAACTAGAGTGTGACAAAGGTAAGGAGAAGAAGGAACAGTAAGAAAAGTTATAGAAAGAGACAGATAATACAAAATAAGACATAGGAAACAGAAACAGATGGAGGCTATAGATAAACGCAATGCCCCAATCTCCTAGTCTCGATTTGAAAAATGGCGGGAAAATATAAGAAACCCGCAGTGTATCCCTCCAGCCGAAGTAGAACCGCAATGTCCTTCAATTGTCAGCTTAGTGTGGCAGTGACCAAAAGATCACTCTAAAAAATGAAGACCTTAAATAAACTCCGATAGCAACCACTCTATTTTCATGAGTGGATCGGCTTATGGAGCTTATACTGATCTGACGGTTCCTAGACAAATCTCATCTCCAGAAACATTTCTAATGCTCTACGTATTTTTGCCTCCACACTTTTGCAGAAGGCTCCACAAGTTTAGAGCTCGACGGGAATCTCTACGTGGGTGGCCTCGGCCCGCCTTTTACAGATGTGCCAGTTCCGAGTGGACTTTGGACGGCTGTCCTTCAACAAGGTTTTGTTGGATGCTTCAAGGATTTGGTGATGAATAACGAACCTGTGGACGTTAGTGGATACGCACGTGAACAGGATTCAGGTAATTATTTTAACTAATATAATAATAATAATAATCTATTTAAACCAAAAACTTGGAATTTCAATTAAATTGTTAAAAATAGTAGAGCTTGAATATCTTTAAAGAGGTTGTTGCGAACGCCGCGGCGTGGCAATTTTGAGCTTTTTTTATGAATGTCGACAAGCTGTTTAGTCTAGTCTTAAGTTTATTCATATATTTCTGTAAAGTATCCTCCTCGCCTCACATTTCTAATCTCTGGGCCATTAAGATTTAAATATACGACTACGATAATGTAATCGACGATAATGATAATGTAATGTAATGCTATATCTTCTTTAGTAGTTTGACAAATTGTAGCACGAACCAAAGGCGAGTGCTGCAAGTCATAAAAGTGTCTAATGAGCATTCCATGCGAGTTGTATTACTCTCTTCCACCAGTATGTTGTGTCAGGATGGATTAGATACTTGGGAGCATATCGCGAGGGAATGTATGGCTGTAAATGAGAGATGGAAAAATGGATATGACTGGAAGGTCATATCCTTGCTTGAACATCTTTAAAGAGGTTGTTGCGAACGCCGCGGCGTGGCAATTTTGAGCTTTTTTTATGAATGTCGCCAAGCTGTTTAGTCTAGTCTTAAGTTTATTCATATATTTCTGTAGAGTATACTCCTCGCCTCACATGTGTAATCTCTGGGCCATTAAGATTTAAATATACGACTACGATAAACCTAAAATGCCCAGAGATTGAAGTGGTTGACGCGACGGGCTGGCGCCTTGCATACGTCTGGTTTTTATCACCCTTTCCGGGTGTTTCCTTTCCGGTACGTAATGTTTAATAAAACTTTGTGTGGTTTAATAATGTTGAAATTAACATTAAATAAATTTGTCAACGACCCAGTTAATCCACGGAATTGCCACAGGCCTTAATTAATCGAATCACCTTGAATAAAACAAGCCTGATGGCATAATGATTATATCGGCAATTACGAGAGGAGAGGAGAAGAACGGAGAGCAATTGTGCATTTCGCATTCAATTCGAGTCGAATCGAGTCGAGTAGAGAAAATCCCCAAGTCGAATCGAGTAAATCACAAAAATCGCATCAAATTCCAAACCGAGATTCGCAGCCACAAAACCATCTACGAAAATCGAAGAACCACAAATTATTTTCTCTCCACCTCCACTTCATCCTCCCCTCTCCCAAACTGACCTTTATTATTTACTCTCCATTCCCAACGATGCCTCCCACCTCTATTATTGGAAAACGGAAAAATAAAGGTAATGCAAGCGAAAATCCGCTCAAAGGAAAACCGCCGAAAATCAACGGCGGTGATTACATCCCAATAATTCCATAGTTTTTGGCGCGACGACCAAATCGAATCGGGCCCAACATAAATTAACCTCGCAACCTCACCCTGAATGCAAAAAAAAGAAAGAAAAGTGTATAAAGAAGCGCAGCGAACCGATAAGAATCTTTCTAGATTTATAGTCAGCTCTCGAGTCTTAACTAATCTTATTTGACCCTCAAAATTCGACCCAAAAAAAAACGAAAAACAAACAAATCGGATTTGAAAAAATAAAAACTACACCTACACATACTACACATACAAGGTAAAGAATAACATAAAGTGTCATGTCATAGTTTTGTATCAAAAACCGCGACAGTATCATTTTTGTAACTGAATTGTATTGAACGAATTTTTTTCTATTTTCATTGCAAGTTTTTCCGTTTTTTTTTCGGGCGGAAAACACCGAATTGGAAACGTTGTAAAATCAACAGCATGATGTTCGTCAAACTAGATATACTGCAAAGGAGTGAAAAAAAAATGAATTCCGATTTTCTCGTGTTTGTGACTGTTTTATAAACTTTCGTTGTTCGTTATGTCATTTCAATCAATGAAACAAAGTTGATCAGAAAAAGGTTAAATCGACCTATGAAACGTATAAATACAGAGTGTTTCCTGAGGTTATAATAGAATATTGTATAACTATGTAATGCTATATCTTCTTTAGTAGTTTGACAAATTGTAGCATGAGCCGAAGGCGAGAGCTGCAAGTCACGAGTGAATAATCAGCATTCCATTGGAGTTGTATTACATTTACACCAGTGCCTCTACTATGAAACTACTATGCACTCATTATATAGCTTCCTTGTCTATAACTTCCTCCTCTGCCAGTACTGTTATGATCAGCAGTAGGTTAAACATATCATTACCTAATAAACTTCGTCAATATCTCGTATTTGTGACTGTTTTGTAAACTTTCGTTGTTCGTTTTGTCATTTCCATCAATGAAACAAAGTTGATCAGAAAAAAGTTAAATCGAGCTATGAAACGTATAAACTACAGAGTGTTTCCTGAGGTTATAATAGAATATTGTACGACTATGTAATGCTATATCTTCTTTAGTAGTTTGACAAATTGTAGCATGAGCCGAAGGTGAGTGCTGCGAGTGCTGCAAGTCACGAGTGAATAATCAGCATTCCATTCTAGTTGTATTACGTTTACACCAGTGCCTTTACTATGAAACTACTATGAACTCATTATATAGCTTCCTTGTCTATAACTATCTCATCTGCTAGTACTGTTATGATCAGCAGTAGGGTAAATATATCATTACCTAATAAACATCGTCAATATCTCGTATTTGTGACTGTTTTGTAAATTTTCGTTGTTCGTTTTGTCATTTCTATCAATGAAACAAAATTGATCAGAAAAAAGTTAAATCGAGCTATGAAATGTACAAATACAGTGTTTATTTAGTTTATGATATAATATTATCTTATTCTACGACGAAGTAATGCTATATCTTCTTTATGAGTTTGACAAATTGCAGCACGAACCAAAGGCGAGTGCTGCGAGTCATAAAACTGGCTAATGAGCATTCCATGCGAGTTGTATTACTCTCGCACCAGTTCCTGTACTATAAAACTACTATGACCTCATTATATAGCTTCCTTGTCTATAACTACCTCATCTGCCAGTACTGTTATGACCAGCATTAGGTTAAACATATCATTACCTAATAAACTTCGTCAATATCTCGTATTTGTGACTGTTTTGTAAACTTTCGTTGTTCGTTTTGTCATTTCTATCAATGAAAAAAAGTTGATCAGAAAAAAAGTTAAATCGACCTATGAAACGTATAAATACAGAGTGTTTCCTGAGGTTATAATAGAATATTGTATAACTATGTAATACTATATCTTCTTTAGTAGTTTGACAAATTTTAGCATGAGCCGAAGGCGAGTGCTGCAAGTCACGAGTGAATAATCAGCATTCCATTCGAGTTGTATTACGTTTACACCAGTACCTCTACTATAAAACTACTATGAACTCATTATATAGCTTGCTTGTCTAGACCTGCGTCCTCTACCAGTATCGTTATGATCAGCAGTAGGTTAAGCTAATCGTTACTTAAACAACTTCGTTAATATAATGTGCATATTATAAAACAGGAGAAAAAAAGAATGTTTTGAGGTAAAGTATATAAAATTAAGGGCTTTAAGGGAAAATATTTATACGTGCTTGTCGGCAATTTATCAACGATTAATTTTTCACCTTTCACATATGTGCGGTATAGGTGATGATATCTATCAACGAATCGCAGGTTTGCCAAACGCGTAGTTTGCGCTCGTTAATCACGCGCATTTGCATAAATCGAAAGCTTAAACGATCTATAATTACGCTTAATTATACGGCAATTTGTTAAGCAAGTTTATACAACATGCAGTATACATTTAGCGTCCTTTTTTATTTATTAACGAAGAAAAACAAGGGTTTATAAAGGTTTGGAAGGAGGTGAGAGGGTGTTTCTAAATGAATATCGGGGCTTTAATGTTTGGTAGAAATTGTTGTATGAAACTTACAGAAATGGTTAACACATGATATGAAAGAGCAACTCAAACAGTTTTATATTTTCAATTTAAAGTTTTTTTTTTCTAATTTGTTAACAACAAAAACAAGAGTTTGTAAATGTTTGAAATTTGGAGCGAGGTAGTTTTTTGAATGAATATCAGGGTTTGAATGCTTTGTAGAAATTGTTTTATGATATTTAGAAACATAGTTAATACATCATATGAAAGAACAGCTCAAACAGTTTTATCTGTCAATTTAAAAACTTGTTTTTCTAATTTCATAACTTCGAAAAACAAGAGTTTTCAATGTTTGAAATTAGTTGTGAAGCAGTTTTTGAATGAATATCAGGTTTTTATAGCTTTGTTGAATTTGTTAGATTACACTTAGAAATATTGTTAAAACCTGTTATGAAAGAGCAACTCAAGCAGTTTTATATAAGTTTATAAAATATTATTTGTTTAATGTATTAACTACAAACAACAAGAGTTTTAAAACTTTGAACTAGGTGAGATCGTGTTTCGAAATTAATATCGGGGCTTTAAAGCTTTGTAGAATATGTTCTATGAAACTTAGAAACATTGTTAATACATGATATGAAAGAGCAACTCAAACAATTGTATATATGTATTTACAGTCTTTTTTTAAATTTATTAACTACAAAAAGCGAGAGTTTTTTAAAGTTTGGAAAATGTCGAGAGAGTGTTTCTAAGTGAATATCGGGGTTTTAAGGCTTTATAGAATTTGATGTATAAAACTTACAATTATTATTAATACGTCAAATGAAAGAGAAACTCAAACAGTTTTATCTGCATGCTTCGAAATTTTCAATTTCAAAATGTCTCGTGTTTTATGGGCGTTCTAGTTTGAAGGGAGTGAAAATGATGCGGAGATAATTGTAAGTGTTTCTGTACAATTTACGATCATTCGGCAGCGAAATTGTTCGTTCACGATTGGTTTTCCGAACGAATTTCGTCGAGATACTCATGAAAGACTCTCTCACTCACTAAAGACATGCTTTGCCAACCACTAGTCGTCCGATATCCCTTCAATTTACAAAGAAACCTCTGTATATTCGCTAAAAAGGTGGTAATAGCGACTAGTACACAAAAAGCTCCATGTGTTCCTCAATTTACAAAATCTTAAAAATAGCAAGACTGTATGTAAAACTGTTTGAGTTGCCCTTTCATTTCATGTATTAACTATGTTTCTAAGTCTCATAGATTATGAACTATGAAGCTTTAAAACCCCGATGTTCATCAATAAACACTCGAGTTTTAGGAAAAAAATATGAATATATCATCGAGTTTTATGGTATATTTTTCGCCTTTTCTGTGAATAAACAGTATAGAAACATTATTTATAGTTAGGAATACGAAATGAATTAAATTTCAATTATAAACAATTAATTACCTTATTTCGGGGGACAGGATCCTGTAGGAAATAGACCCAAATCTCGAGTCCCTAATGCGAATAATTGCAAGAGTATCTGTACAATTTACGAACATTCGGCACTGAAATTGTTAGTTCACGACTGGTTTTCCGAACGAATTTCGTTGAGATACTCATGAAAGACTCTCTCACTCACTGAAGATATGCTTTACCAACCACTAGTCTTCCGATAACCCTTCAATTTACAAAGCAACCTCTGTAAATGTGCTAAATAGGTGCTAATGTCAACTAAAAACGACTAGTAAACAAAAAAGCTCCTTGTGTGCCGCAATTTACAAAATCTTAAAAAAGGAAGACTGTGTATAAAACTGTTTGAGTTGCCCTTTCATTTCATGTATTAATCATGTTTCTAAGTCTCATAGATTATGAACTATGAAGCTTTGAAACCCCGATATTCATTATTTTAGGAAAAATATGAATATATCGAGTTTCATGGTATATTTTTCGCATTTTCTGTGAATAAACAGTATAGAAACATTATTTATAGTTAGGAATACCAAATGAATTAAATTTCAATTATAAACAATTAATTACCTTATTTTGGGGGACAGGATCCTGTAGGAAATAGACCTAAATCTCGAGTCCCTAATGCTAATAATTGCAAGAGTATCTGTACAATTTACGAACATTCGGCACTGAAATTGTTAGTTCACGACTGGTTTTCCGAACGAATTTCGTCGAGATACTCATGAAAAACTCTCTTACTCACTGAAGACATGCTTTACCAACCACTAGTCGTCCGATATCCCTTCAATTTACAAAGAAACCTCTGTATATTCGCTAAAAAGGTGGTAATAGCAACTAAAAGCGACTAGTAAACAAAAAGCTCCTTGTGTGCCGCAATTTACAAAATCTTAAAAAAAGCAAGACTGTACCTAAAACTGTTTGAGTTGCCCTTTCATTTCATGTATTAACCATGTTTCTAAGTCTCATAGATTATGAAATATGAAGCTTTGAAACCCCGATATTCATTAATAAACACTCGCGTTTTAGGAAAAAATATGAATATATCATCGAGTTTTATGGTATATTTTTCGCCTTTTCTGTGAATAAACTATATAAAAACAGTATTTATAATTGTAAATATCAAATGAATTGAATTTAAATTATAAACTATTAACTACCTCATTCCGGGGGACAGGATACTGCAGGAGATAGACCCAAATCTCGAGTCCCTAATGCGAAAGTTTCACCCGTCGATGGAAAACGAAAGTTTTGTTTACTTAGGCTCTCCTACCGTACAATTAACCAAACTCGAATTAATATTAATGTCTACGGACCACCGCAAATTAGCTCCGCCATTGTTCATTGTTCATTTCGCAACGAAAACAAAGCGTAAATCGCATAAATTCGAAACTATCTCCTAAACTTTCTGGTCATCCCCGCATGTTCAGCCGCCCTCGAGGTTATAAACTGAGCGATTATGTTTGTAATTCCAGGAGCAATCAAAACCCTGTGTCATGCGACGCCCGAACAGTGTCCCTCGCAGCCCTGTCTAAATGGTGGCGTGTGCACAGAAGGCTGGAATCGCTTCGTTTGCGACTGCACCGAGACGATGTTCACGGGGCCCACGTGTGGCAAGGAGGCAGCCACGCTGAATTTTAATGGCAGTCAGCACATGGAGGTTATGATGGATCAGGAGCAACTTACGCAAACCGAGGATATAGTCCTCCGTTTTCGGACGAGTAAACCACTCGGTTTGCTGTTGATTACCAGCACGGTGCAGACCGGGGATCGGATTGAGTTGGCCGTCGCTGCCGGAAGGATTCGAATGGCCTTGCGGTTAGGGGTTAAAGACAAGAAGCAAGAGGACCGGGAGAAAGATAAGGTTGGTATACGAGAGAAGATTAGGTCAGTCGTAAAAGTGTATCTGGAATGTGTGTGCAAATGGAGGGATTTGTGTCTAGCAATGGAATGCGTACACCTGTAATTGTGAGATGACTACTTTTAGTGGACTAACTTGTTCTGATGGTACTAGTGCTTTTCTTTGGTCAATGGTTATTGATTCTTGGGCCTTGAGGTTCTTGGGATCCTTGTCTATGGTCATTGGTACTTGAGCCGTGGTACTTGGTCCTTGATCCTTGAGGTTCTTGGAATCCTTGGTTCTGGAGGTTCTTGTTCCTTAGTCCTTGGTCCTTGAGGTTCTTGGGATCCTCGGTCCTTGATTCTTGATCTTTGGTCCTTGGTCTTTGGCTATTGGTCCTTGGCCATTGGTCCTCGGTCCTTGAATCTAGGTCTTTAGTCCTTGGGGTCTTTGGACATTGAGGTCCTTAGTCCTTGATTCTTGAGCCTTGATCCTTGGTCCTTGATGCTTGGTCCTTAGTCCTTAGTACTGAAACAAACAAAAATAAAATAGTTCATCAAATAGATTTGTCTTCTTTGATATTGCACTGATTTCCAGTCAATATGAAAATTGATAATTGACAATATCAATTTTTAGCTCTCATATGAAGTTTATCCTTCATATCTTTAGTACTTGGCCATTGATTCTTAATACTTAGTCCTTGGTACTTTGTCTTTGATCCTTGGTCCTTGGCCCTTGAGGTTTTTGGAAACCTTGATCCTTGGTCCTTGATTCTTGAGGTTCTTGGAACCTTGATACTTGATCCTTGGTACTTGATTCTTGGTCTTTGACCCTTGAGGTTCTTGGCATCCTTGGTCCTTGATCCTTGGTCATTGTTCATTGGTCCTTGGTCCTAGGTCCTCGATACGTGATACTTCATACTTTGGACTTGGTCCCTGGCCCGTGACCTTTGGTCCTTGACACTTTTTCCTTGGTCCTCAGTACTTGGCCTTTGATTCTTTATACTTGAACCTTGGTACTTGGCCCTTGGTAGTTGCTACTTAGTCCTTGCTAATTGGTCCTTTGTCCTAGGTCATTGGTCCTTGAATATAAGTCCTTGGTTCTTGAATGTAGGTTCTTGGTCCTTGAATGTAGGTACTTGGTCCTTGGAGTCCTTAATACTTGGGGTTTTGGTCCGTGAGGTCCTAGATCCGTGGTCAGTGGTAAGAGGAGGTCGGTGGTAAGAGAAGCTCATACCAGTGATAAGTTTTGTGGAGGCCAGAAGTAAAATAGAGGTCGTTTCTTTAGGAAAACAAAAAATAGGAACAAAAAGAATATGTCTTAATTTACAGATATTAATGGCGGGTCAAAATGTAAACGATAACGAATGGCATACTATCAAGTTCTCTCGACGTGGCGCCAACCTCAAACTACAACTGGATGGACAGCCACCAAATAGAGGTATTTGTCCAACCACTCAAATAAAGAAACAAGACCTAAACCCTTTTATTTCCAGCTGAAACCTTTGGCAAATACAACACTCTACAATGGCGTACAATCCACTTAGGAGGGCTTTACCATCAGGAGGAAGAAATATCTATGACAACCACAGTCCCGAATTTCATCGGAGACATCCAGCAGTTCTACCTAAACAATATTCCTTACATAGAACTAGCTAGGTCTTCAAGTTCGGAACACTCCATACTTGGCTTTCCGATAATCAAAGTCGCTGCGAAGTTTGTCAAACATGCCACGGACAACCTCCATCGTCCTGTGACCTTCCGTTCGAAGCACACCTTCATGGGAATGCCCATGTTGCGAGCGTACTCTTCAATCCACATCGACTTCATGTTCAAAACCCGCGAACCCAACGGGCTTATCATGTTCAACGGTGGTAAGAAAGAGGATTACATCGCGGTAGAGTTGGTCGACGGGCATGTCAACTATGTGGTCAACGTCGGCGATGGACCGATCCACATCCGGGACACGGTGCGCACTAATCTCAACGATAATCGATGGCACACGGTTGGGATTAGAAGACCGTCGTTGAAACAACACACGCTAATGGTCGACGAAGATATTGTGGTTTCGACGAACGAGGGCACTGGGAATTTGGAGCTTGATGGGATTTTGTATCTCGGCGGTGTTCACAAGGATCTGTACGCGCAGCTGCCGCAAGATGATGTTCGGTCGAAGCACGGTTTTGAGGGATGTCTAGCCGGGATTGACCTCAACGGCGAGAGTCCCAATATTATGGAAGAGGCGGTTGTTCATAGCTCGTTGGTGACGCCCGGTTGTGAAGGTAACACTGGTATGCATCGCCCTTTGGTCTTGCACACTAGATTTTAGTACCTCCTCCTGACTTTTCCATCGGAGTTTGTGTGTTATTAAATGGGGACATTGCAGGTCAATCGCAAAAGTGTAGCCAGAACGTCTGCGCAAATGGAGGGATTTGTGTACAGCAATGGAATGCCTATACCTGTGATTGTGAGATGACTACGTTTACTGGACCAACTTGTTCTGATGGTACTAGTGCTTTGCTTTGGTCTTTAGTCCTTGGTCCTTGGAGTCTTTGAGGTCCTTGGGGGCCTTGTGATCTTTGGGGATCATTGGGGTATTTAAGAATCTTGGAGTCCGTTAACTTCTTGGTCCTTGGTCCTAGAGGTCCTTGGTCCTTATTCCTTGGTCATTGGTGCTTGGTCCTCAGGGCTTTTAGGGTTCTTGGGATCCTTGATCCTTGATTCTTGGGGTCTTGGTCTTTGTGGTCCTTGAGATCCATGTAATTCTTGGGGTCTTGGGAATCTTTGGGATCCTTGGGATCCTTGGATATTGGTCTATGTAGTCCTTAGTCCTTGGAGTCTTTGGTCCTTGGAGCCCTTGGGGTTCTTGGGATCATTGATCCTTGGGGTCCTTGATCCTTGTTGTCTTGGTCCTTGCGGTCCTTGATATCCATGGAGTTCTTGGGTCCTTGGGATCCTTGGTCATTGATCCATGTAGTCCTTACTCCTTGCTATCCTTGGACTTTGAGACCGTTGGGGTTCTTGGGATCCATGATCCTTGTGGTCCTTGATCCTTGGAGTCCTTGGTCCTTGGGGTCCTTGACGTCCTTGGGAGCCTTGGGGTCTTTGAGATCCCTGGTGTCCATGGAGTCTTTGGTATACTTAGGGTCACTGGTCCTAGGAGTTCTTGGGGTGCTTACGGATCTTAGGATCCTTAGAGTCCATGGGGTCATTGTTCCTTAGGTTCCTTGGTCCTTGGCGTCTTTGGAATCCTTGGTCCTTGAGGTCCGGTCCTTGGCGTCTTTGGTCTTTGGGGTCCTTAGTCCTTGGAGTCCTTGATCCTTAGAGTCCTTGGGGTCTTTAGTGTCTTGGAGGTCCTTGGGCTACTTGGGCTCCTTATTCCTTAGTCCTTGAGATGCTTGAGTGTTGGTTCTAATACAAATTGTAATTTTACAGAGTCTGTTGCCTATGAATTTGGTCCGAACCGTGGAATAGTCACCTATACCCACCCCGAAGACCGTCGTCCCGAATTGCAGGAAGACAGCATATCCCTAGGGTTCCTCACGAATAAAGCAGATGCGGTCCTCCTTCGGATTGTCAGTGGGACGTCCAACGATTACATCGAATTGGAGATTGTATGTTTTCTACCATTTTCTTTAAGAACACCCTTAAACGGCTACGACTGTAATAAAATGTCCCTTGTGTCCCAGGTGGAAGGGAACATCTTCATGGTATACAACCTCGGCACAAACGACCATCCACTAGGCGACATCTCCGTGAAGGTCAACGATAATCAGTATCACGTAGTCCGGTTCAAACGCTTGGGGGCAAACTCAACACTCCAAGTGGACGACTATAATGTGCAGTACTCCTATCCTACAGGTATAACCAATATAGAACCAAAAAGGTTAATCGGGTTGTAATCAGAAAAACAGATTATAAAGGGATTGAGCACTTCCAGTTCAATTCCTTGCGTAATTGAATAACACTCCTTTTAATACCATTAGAGATCCGATTAACCCTTCTTTCCTCTACTCCTTTTTTATTTCTAGGACACCAGCTGCATGTCTTCAACAGCCAATCACAAATCCAAATAGGTGGTAAATGGAGCAAAGGCAAGTCTAAGATTGAACGATCCTTCGTCGGAGTGATTTCCGGCGTGGTTGTAAACGGCATGCGGATTCTTGACTTGGCTGCCGACAAAGATGTGCACACTTCAATTAGGGGTGATGTCCAGTTGATATCCAATATTCTGGACAGACATGGATCGGATTCCCTGCAGAAGATGCAACAAGTATGTTGTGAACGTTTTCTTTGCAAATATTTAGAGATGTTTTAATGGCACTGAGTATTTTAATGGCGTTGAAAGTGGTGTTGAGCACGAGGTTTAGTTGATTAATTGGGTTTTCTAGACGCCAGCATCAGGGTTTCCGGGCGTAATGGACGATCTGGTGTTTAGCGGTGCCGGGTCGGGATGTAATGGCGACGATGAGGATGAGTGTCCTCCATTACCCGAATCCGGCTCCGGGGACGACGACCTAATCACGCCAGTCTACACCCCGACCACACGACCACCGCCGACCGCTAAGCCACCCCGACGGCCGCAAACCAAAGAGGATGGGAAGCCTTGTGACGACGAGGACTGCTTCCCTGGGTCTGGATCCGGTGAGGTCACCGAGGATGGTGGGTCTACTACAACAACTACTTCGAGAGGTTCGTTTAGTTTCTAACCTCTATTTTCCACTTTACTTCATCGTTTACACCAACCATCAATACTACCTTTCCTCTAGGAATCGAAAATCGATCATTATCGAATGTATGTTGGGATAATAATCGATTCTTATCGATAACGGTTCTTCTTATCGATTACATTATAATAATGTAATTAATCGATTAATCTGTGGGCTTGCTATCATTAGTGCTCCCAGGAATCCCTCCCCCTTCCACATAAATAAATATATCAGGTGTATCCTCCTGACATACTCATCCACACCTTCCATCGCCTCTCTTCCGATCCACACCGTGCTCTAGCTCTCAGTCTTTTATCTGCCACATTCAGCTCTCTATCGCTAATATATTTGGGTCTCATCCCGATTGTCTGCCCTGCTTGATATTGTTGCGAACCAAAAAAACTCAGCTCTGCAAGGTACCACTGACAAAGTCTGATTCCTTGGCTCGTCCCAAAAGAATTCAAAAAGTTCGG